>MCFG01000305.1:0-86424 GCA_002104895.1 Anaeromyces robustus
TGGTTTAACAATTATTTTAATAGATGATGTAATAAGTGAAAATATTAAATTATTATCGATATGATAATAAAGAATAATATTGAATTTATTAATACTACACCAACAAGATTTAAACTTTTTATGGAATATGAAGAATTTAGAAAATGTATTAGTTCAGTTAAAATTATAACATTAGCAGGTGAAGCATTATCAATGGATTTGTGTAAGCATATTCATCAGTATTCAAATTGTAAAATTCTTAATGGATATGGTCCTACTGAATGTACAATTACTTCTACCTATAAAGAAATTGATTTTGAAAATGATTATAAGGTTACTATTGGTAAACCACAATGTAACTATAAAATTTATATATTAGATAAATATATGAAACCTGTACCAATAGGAGTAGAAGGAGAAATATATATTGGAGGATATGGTGTTGGTAAAGGATATCTTAATCGTGAAGATTTAACTTACAAAAGTTTTATTAATTGTCCATTTAATAAGTCAGATGATAAATATAATGAAATAATGTATAAGACAGGAGATCTTGGAAAATGGACAAGAAATGGAGAAATCGAATATTTAGGAAGAATTGATTTCCAAGTTAAAATTCATGGACAAAGAATTGAATTAGGAGAAATTGAAAGTATAATAAATGAAATGAAAGAAATTAAACAAGGAATAGTTATTGATAAAGTCAAATCCAATGGAGAAAAATATTTAGTTTGTTATTATCAATTATACAATAATGATATTAATGAAATTGAAGGAAAGAATATTCGTGAATATTTAAAGAATAAATTACCTACATACATGATTCCTAATTATTATAAAAAAATTAATAATATACCATTAACAGTAAGTGGTAAATTAAATAGAAAAGAATTACCAGAAATTAATATTGAAGATATTATTAAAGATGAATATGTAGCACCGGAAACAGAAGTTGAAAAGTGTATATGTTATATTTATAGTAAAATATTTAATATTAATGAAAATGAAATTGGAAAAACAAGTGATTTCTTTGAATTAGGAGGAGATAGTTTAAATGCTATTAGACTTATTTCTATTATTGAAAAAGAATTAAAAGTTAAATTAAATATAAAAGATATTTATGAAAGTTCTATAGTTGTTGATTTAAGTAATTATATTGAAAAAATATTAAATAGTAATGATAATTCTAGAAATGTTGAAATTATTGATAAACGAAATAGTAAAGAATTCCCAATTACATCACAACAATTAGGTGTTTATATTGATTCTATTAAAAATGAAGGTAGTATTATTTATAATATTCCATTTTCATTTAAATTAATTAAAAATGTAAATATTGAAAAGATTAAGTATGGATTTAATAAATTATTCCAGAATCAAGAGATTCTTAGAACCAAATATTATTCTGTTGAAATTAACGGTAAAGAAGAAATTTATGGATATATTGATGATGAAAGTACTTTAGAATTTGAAGAATATACATATGAAAATGCTAAATCATTTGTACGACCATTTGATTTATCGAAAGCACCACTAATTAGAGTTGGATTTATTAAAAATGAAGTTTTACTGATTGATATGCATCATATTATATCAGATGGAACAACAATTTCTATTATTATAAATGAAATTAATAAATATTATAATAGATCATCAGTATCTGAATTAGAAGTTCAATTCAGTGATTATGCTATTCATATGAATGAAATCAAAAATAGTGACTGGTATTCTAAACAAATAGAATTTTACAAAGAAATGTTTAAAGAAGAATATGAAATTACAAATATTCCTCATAAAGAAAAAATAAAAGAATATAAATTAAATGGATATGAAAAAAATCAAATTGGAAATTGTGAAAAAAATATTGATACTTTAATGAGTGAAAAAATCAATGAATATATAAGAGTTAATAGAATTAGTAAAACAGTATTCTTTTTAAGTATTTATGGATATATATTAAGTAAATATAGTGGAAAAGAAATTATATACACTTCAATGATGAATGCCAACAGAAATAATCATTATTTAGAAAATATGATAGGTATGTTTGTAAGTACTCAACCAATTCTTCTTAAATACAACAAAGAAAATATTTCATTATTAGATGTTATTAAAGAAAATATGAAATTATTAATGGAATTATATAATAATCAAGATATATCATTTTCAGAACTTATAAATACTTTGAAATTGAAGAAAGTTAATAATTCTTTCATTTTCCAACCTAAGGGTATAGTAGAAAATAATGATTCAAATAAATCAATATTTTCAAAAGAAGACATTCAAAATATATATTCACTTTACGAAGAATCAAATGAATTCCAATTAGATAATGAAAATAACACAAAATTTGATATAACATTTAATGTTATAGAAAATGAAGAAGGATATTTGATAGCAATGGAATATAATAAAAATTTATATGAATCATTCATAATTGAAAATATAATGAATAGTTATGTTGAAGTAATAAAACATTTAGATAAATTCAATGAAAATATTCAAGAAATTGAATGTATCCCAAAAAATGAATTAGAAAGAATAATAATTGGATTCAATAATAACTACTTTACATATGATTGTGATAAATTATATCATGTAGAATTTAGTCATATTGTTAAAGAAAAACCTGAATCAATAGTTATTGTATTTAATGATATAAAGTATAAATACAGAGAATTAAATGAAATGAGTAATTCTTTAGCACATTATTTAAGAAGATGTGGTATTGGAAGGAATGATATTATACCAATTATAAGTGATCGTTCACCTTATTATATTATTAGTATGATTGCAGTATCCAAAGCAGGAGGTGCATTTTTACCAATTGATCCAAAATTACCTATTGAACGTATTAATTACATTTTGGAAGATGTTAATCCAAAAATGATTTTATATAATAATACTCAAGATATAATTAATAAATTAGTATTAAATGAAGATTATAAATTATATGATATTCAACAACACAATTATAAATTAAATACTGGCTACATTGAAAATATTAATGAACCAGATGATATATGTTATGTTTTATTCACATCAGGTACTACTGGTAAACCGAAGGGGGTTATAATTAGTCATTTTAATATATTTAACTATGTAAGATCATTCAAAGGAAATGAAAATTATTATTGTATGTATAATTTATTCATTAAAGAGAATAATATTAAAAATATATTAAGTATAACTAATTTCTCTTTTGATCCATCGCATATTGAAACAATTAATAGTTTGATTAATGGATTAAATATAATATTAGCGGATGAAAATATTAAAAGTAATATTTCATTATTATCAAAATATATAATTAAAAATAATGTAGAATTAATTAAAACAACACCAACTGTATTAAAACTATTTATGGATAATGAAGAATTTAGAAAATGTGTTAGTATAATTAAAGCAATTGTTTTAGGAGGAGAAATATTATCAAATGATTTATGTAAATATGTTCATCAATATTCAAAATGTCGAATTTATAATGAATATGGACCAACTGAATGTACTGTTGCATGTTCAGGAAAATTGATTAATGAAGATTATGATGATAAAATAAGTATTGGAAAACCATTCTGTAATTGTCAAATATTTATATTAGATAAATATTTAAAACCATTACCAATTGGAGTAGAAGGAGAAATATATATTGGAGGATATGGTGTTGGAAAAGGATACATTAACAATGAAGAATTAACAAATGAAAAATTCATAAAAAATCCATTCAATAAATCAGGAGATAAACATAATGAAATATTGTATAGGACAGGAGATCTAGGAAAATGGAAAAGAAATGGAGAAATTGAATATTTAGGAAGAATTGATTTCCAAGTTAAAATTCATGGGCAAAGAATTGAATTAGAAGAAATTGAAAGTATAATTCAAGAAATAAATGAAATAAATCAATGCGTTGTTATTGATAAAATTAATAAAAAAGGAGAAAAATATTTAATTTGTTATTTCATTAGTGAAAAGTTAATCAAAGGAAAAGAAATTAGAGAATATTTAAAGAATAAACTTCCTTCTTATATGATTCCAAATTATTTTAAACAAATTGAAAAATTCCAATTAACAAGTAATGGTAAATTAGATAGAAAATCATTACCAGAACCAAATATTAAAGATTTAATGAAAGAATCATATTCACCACCAATTAATGAAACAGAAGAAAAAGTATGTGAAATCTTTAGTCAAATATTTAATATTCATAAAAATGAAATAGGAAGATTCAATGATTTTTATGAATTTGGAGGAGATAGTTTCAAAGCAATTCAATTATGTAATTTAATTTCAAAATCATTTAATATTAAAGTCAATATTAAAGATATATTATCACATCCAATAATTTCAGAATTTAGTGAATTTATTGAAAATAAATTAAATAAAGAAATTGGAAAAGAAAGTGAAATAATAGATTTAATTGAAATTAAAAAACATAATAAGAAAGAATATCCAATAACATCACAACAAATGGGAGTTTATATTGATTCTATTAAGAATCCAAATAGTATTATATATAATATTCCTGAAATGTTTCAACTTAATAAATCAATTAATATTGAAATTATTAAAGAAGGATTCCAAATACTATTTAATAAACAAGAAATATTAAGAAGTAAATATTCAACCAAAGAAATAGATGGTAAAATAGAAATTTATGGATATATTGATGATGAATGTTCATTAATATTTGAAGAATATACATATGAAAATGCTAAAACATTTGTTCGACCATTTGATTTATCGAAAGCACCACTAATTCGTGTAGGATTTATTAAAAACGAAGTTTTATTAATTGATATGCATCATATTATATCAGATGGTATTACAATGACAATTATTATAAATGAAATTAATAAATATTATAATGGATTATCAATATCTGAATTAGAAATTCAATTTAGCGATTATGCTATTCATATGAATGAAATGAAAAATAGTGAATTTTATTCTAAGCAGATAGAATTTTACAAAGAAATGTTTAAAGAAGATTATGAAATTACAAACATTCCTAAGAAGGAGAGAGAGATAGTGAATGAATATGAAATAAATAAAGAAGAAATTAATGAAATTGGAAATTGTATTAAAGTTATTGATAATTCAATGAGTAAAAATATCAATGAGTATATCAAAACCAATTCATTAAGTAAAACAGCATTCTTTATAAGTATTTATGGATATATATTAAGTAAATATAGTGAACAAGAAATAATATACACTTCAATGATGAGTGCTAATAGAAACAATCATTATTTAGAAAATATGATAGGTATGTTTGTAAGTACTCAACCAATTCTTCTTAAATATAACAAAGAAAATATTCCATTCTTAGATGCTATTAAAGAAAATATGGAAATTATAATGGAATTATATAATAATCAAGATATTTCATTTTCAGAACTTATAAATACTTTGAAATTGAAGAAAGTTAATAATTCTTTCATTTTCCAACCTAAGGATATAGTTGAAAATAATGATTCAAATAAATCAATATTTTCAAAAGAAGACGTTCAAAAGATCTATTCTCTTTACGAAGAATCAAATGAATTCCAATTAGATAATGATAATATCACTAAATTTGATATAACATTTAATGTTATAGAAAATGAAGAAGGATATTTGATAGCAATGGAATATAATAAAAATTTATATGAATCATTCATAATTGAAAATATAATGAATAGTTATGTTGAAATAATAAATCATTTAGATAAATTTAATGGAAATATTCAAAAAATTGAGTATATTTCAAAAGAAGAAAAGGAAAAGATTATCACTAAATTCAATAATAACAACTTTACATGTGGTTGTGATAAATTATATCATGTAGAATTTAGTCGTATTGTTAAAGAAAGACCTGAATCAATAGTTATTGTATTTAATGATATAAAGTATAAATACAGAGAATTAAATGAAATGAGTAATTCTTTAGCACATTATTTAAGAAGATGTGGTATTGGAAGGAATGATATAATACCAATTATAAGTGATCGTTCACCATATTACATTATTAGTATGATTGCAATATCCAAAGCAGGAGGTGCATTTTTACCAATTGATCCAAAATTACCTATTGAACGTATTCATTACATTTTGGAAGATGTTAATCCAAAAATGATTTTATATAATAATACTCAAGATATAATTAATAAATTAGTATTAAATGAAGATTATAAATTATATGATATTCAACAACACAATTATAAATTAAATACTGGCTGCATTGAAAATATTAATAAACCAAATGATATATGTTATGTTTTATTTACATCAGGTACTACTGGTAAACCAAAAGGAACATTAATAAAACATTTCAATATTTATAACAACATTAGAAAATTTGATGAAAAAAATTATAATCATTTAGGAATTTATAATTTAATTATGAAACATCATGTAAATAATGTTTTAGGAATTACAAACTTTTCATTTGATATTTCACATAATGAAATAACATTTAGTTTAATTCATGGTTTAACAATTATTTTAATAGATGATGTAATAAGTGAAAATATTAAATTATTATCGGATATGATAATAAAGAATAATATTGAATTTATTAATACTACACCAACAAGATTTAAACTTTTTATGGAATATGAAGAATTTAGAAAATGTATTAGTTCAGTTAAAATTATAACATTAGCAGGTGAAGCATTATCAATGGATTTGTGTAAGCATATTCATCAGTATTCAAATTGTAAAATTCTTAATGGATATGGTCCTACTGAATGTACAATTACTTCTACCTATAAAGAAATTGATTTTGAAAATGATTATAAGGTTACTATTGGTAAACCACAATGTAACTATAAAATTTATATATTAGATAAATATATGAAACCTGTACCAATAGGAGTAGAAGGAGAAATATATATTGGAGGATATGGTGTTGGTAAAGGATATCTTAATCGTGAAGATTTAACTTACAAAAGTTTTATTAATTGTCCATTTAATAAGTCAGATGATAAATATAATGAAATAATGTATAAGACAGGAGATCTTGGAAAATGGACAAGAAATGGAGAAATCGAATATTTAGGAAGAATTGATTTCCAAGTTAAAATTCATGGACAAAGAATTGAATTAGGAGAAATTGAAAGTATAATAAATGAAATGAAAGAAATTAAACAAGGAATAGTTATTGATAAAGTCAAATCCAATGGAGAAAAATATTTAGTTTGTTATTATCAATTATACAATAATGATATTAATGAAATTGAAGGAAAGAATATTCGTGAATATTTAAAGAATAAATTACCTACATACATGATTCCTAATTATTATAAAAAAATTAATAATATACCATTAACAGTAAGTGGTAAATTAAATAGAAAAGAATTACCAGAAATTAATATTGAAGATATTATTAAAGATGAATATGTAGCACCGGAAACAGAAGTTGAAAAGTGTATATGTTATATTTATAGTAAAATATTTAATATTAATGAAAATGAAATTGGAAAAACAAGTGATTTCTTTGAATTAGGAGGAGATAGTTTAAATGCTATTAGACTTATTTCTATTATTGAAAAAGAATTAAAAGTTAAATTAAATATAAAAGATATTTATGAAAGTTCTATAGTTGTTGATTTAAGTAATTATATTGAAAAAATATTAAATAGTAATGATAATTCTAGAAATGTTGAAATTATTGATAAACGAAATAGTAAAGAATTCCCAATTACATCACAACAATTAGGTGTTTATATTGATTCTATTAAAAATGAAGGTAGTATTATTTATAATATTCCATTTTCATTTAAATTAATTAAAAATGTAAATATTGAAAAGATTAAGTATGGATTTAATAAATTATTCCAGAATCAAGAGATTCTTAGAACCAAATATTATTCTGTTGAAATTAACGGTAAAGAAGAAATTTATGGATATATTGATGATGAAAGTACTTTAGAATTTGAAGAATATACATATGAAAATGCTAAATCATTTGTACGACCATTTGATTTATCGAAAGCACCACTAATTAGAGTTGGATTTATTAAAAATGAAGTTTTACTGATTGATATGCATCATATTATATCAGATGGTACTACAATGTCTATTATTATAAATGAAATTAATAAATATTATAATGGATTATCAATATCTGAATTAGAAGTTCAATTCAGTGATTATGCTATTCATATGAATGAAATCAAAAATAGTGACTGGTATTCTAAACAAATAGAATTTTATAAAAATATGTTTAAAGAAGAATATGAAATAATTAATATTTCTCAAATTTATAAAGCAATAGAATATAAAGAAAATAATGAATATAAAATAAATGAAAATAAAGAAAGTGAAATTGGAAATTGTGAAAAAAATATTGATACTTTAATGAGTGAAAAAATCGATAAATATATAAAAGATAATAGAATTAGTAAAACAGTGTTCTTTTTAAGTATTTATGGATATATATTAAGTAAATATAGTGGAAAAGAAATTGTATATACTTCAATAATGAGTGCTAATAGAAATAATCATTATTTAGAAAATATGATAGGTATGTTTGTAAGTACTCAACCAATTCTTCTTAAATACAACAAAGATAATATTTCATTCTTAGATGTTATTAAAGAAAATATGAAATTATTAATGGAATTATATAATAATCAAGATATATCATTTTCAGAACTTATAAATACTTTGAAATTAAAGAAAGTAAATAATTCTTTCATTTTTCAACCTAAGAGTATTATTGAAAATAATGATTCAAATAAATCAATATTTTCAAAAGAGGACACACAAAAGATGTATTCTCTTTACGAAGAATCAAATGAATTCCAATTAGATAATGATAATACCACAAAATTTGATATAACATTTAATGTTATAGAAAATGAAGAAGGATATTTGATAGTAATGGAATATAATAAAAATTTATATGAATCATTTATAATTGAAAATATAATGAATAATTGTATTGAAATAATAAAACATTTAGATAAATTCAATGAAAATATTCAAAATATTGAATATATTCCAAAAGAAGAAAAGGAAAAAATCATCAATAAATTCAATGATAATGACTTTATATATGATTGTGATAAATTATATCATGTAGAATTTAGCGGTGTAGCTAAAGAAAATCCTGAATCAATAGCTTTAATATATAATAATACGAAATATAAATATAGAGAATTAGATGAAATGAGTAACTCATTAGCATATTATTTAAGAGAACATGGTATTGGAAGAAATGATATAATACCTATTATTTGTGAAAGAACACCTTATTATATAATTGGAACACTTGCAATTTCAAAAGCAGGTGGTGCATTTTTACCAATTGATCCAAAATATCCATTAGAACGTATAAAGTATATATTAGATGATGTAAAACCATCGATTATTCTTACTTATAATGTAGATGAAATAATGAAAGATTTAAAACAAGATCATGATTATAATGTATATAAAATTAATAATCACGATTATGAAAAAAATAGAATGATGTTAGAAAATATCAATTCATCTGATGATACATGTTACGTTCTTTTTACATCAGGAACAACAGGTAAACCTAAAGGAGCCATGGTTAGTCATTTCAATATTTATAATTTCATTAGAAAATATGATGATGATAAAGATCGTATCAATATGTATAATACGATAATAAGAAATAATGGAGTAAATAATATGATGGCCATTGCTAATTTCCCATTTGATCTTTCTCATATTGAAATAACATTTAGTTTAATTCATGGATTAACAATAGTATTTGCTGATGAAGAAATGCTAGAAAATATTAGTGATATGGGTAATTATATTAAAGAAAACCAAATTGAATTCATCACTACTACTCCTACAAGATTTAAATTATTTATGGAAAATGAAGAATTTAAAAATCAATTAAAACAAATCAAAGTTTTAATATTTATAGGAGAATCATTACCATTAAGTTTATGTAAAGAAATACATAAATATTCTGAATGTAGAATTTATAATAGTTATGGACCAACCGAATGTAGTGTTACATGTACATTAAAAGAAATTGATACTAAGAAAGAAGAAAAAATTAGTATTGGTAAACCAATGACTAATTGTAAAGTATATATTCTTGACAAGTATAAGAAACCAGTTCCAATTGGAGTAGTAGGATATATATATATAGGAGGATTTGGAGTTGGAAAAGGATATTTAGGAAGACCTGAATTAACAAAAGAAATGTTTATTCAATGTCCATTTAATAATAATTCTAATGGAAATGTTAAAGAAGAATATGAAAAGACAAGTGAAAATATTAATAATAATATAAATTTACAAAATATAATTATGTATAATACAGGAGATTTAGGTAAATGGAATAATAATGGAGAAATTGAATATTTAGGAAGAGCTGATTTCCAAGTTAAAATTAAAGGACATAGAATAGAATTAGGAGAAATTGAAAATACAATTAAAGAAATTCAAGAAATTGAACAATGTGCAGTTATTGATAGAAAAAATGAAAATGAAGAGAGTTATTTAATTTGTTATTACACTATGAAAAATCTAAATAATACTACTACAATTACTACTACTACTACCAATAATAATAATAAGAATAATAATAATAATAGTTATGGAAAAAGAATTAGAGAATATCTTAAATTGAAACTTCCAATATATATGATTCCAAATTATTTCAAATTAATTCAAGAATTACCAGTCACTAGAAATGGTAAATTGGATAGAAAAGTATTACCTGAACCAGATATAAATGATATCATTGAAGAAAAATATGTTAAACCAGTAAATGAAATTGAAGAAAAGATATGTGAAATATACAGTCAAATATTTAATATTGATATAAATAAGATTGGAAGAACAGGTGACTTTTTAGAATTAGGAGGAGATAGTTTACAAGCAATTCGAGTAGCAACATTTATTGAAAAAAAATACAAAGTTAAGATATATATGAAAGATGTTCTTTCTCATTCAACAATATTTGATTTAGGAAAATTCATTGATTATAAAATTAAAAATGATAAAGAAAACGAAAAAGAAATACATATTATTAAGAAGTATAATCAAAAAGAATATCCAATTACATCACAACAAATGGGAGTTTATATTGATTCAATTAAGAATCCAAATAGTACAATTTATAATATTCCTAGAGTATTACCACTTAATAAATCCATTGACATTAAAAAGATTAAAGAAGGTTTTAATAAATTATTTAATGAACAAAATATATTAAGAAGTAAATATATTGAAGTAGAAATAGATGATAAAACTGAAATACATGGATATATTGATGATGAATGTTCATTGATATTTGAAGAGTACACATATGATAATGCTAAAACATTTGTTCGACCATTTGATTTATCAAATGCACCATTAATTCGTGTAGGATTCATTGAAAACGAAGTTTTATTAATTGATATGCATCATATTATATCAGATGGTACTACAATGTCGATTATTATAAATGAAATTAATAAATATTATAATGGCTTATCAATGTCAGAATTAGAAGTTCAATTTAGTGATTATGCTATTCATATGAATGAAATGAAAAATAATGAATGGTATTCTAAACAAATAGAATTTTATAAAAAAATGTTTAATGAAGAATATGAAATGGTCAAGTTACCTCAACATGATAAAGTAATAAAATATAAAATAAATGAAAACGAAGAAAGTGAAATTGGAAACTGTGACAAATATATTGATACTTTAATGAGTGAAAAAATCAATGAATATATTAGAATTAATAAGATTAGTAAAACATCATTCTTTTTAAGTATTTATGGATATATATTAAGTAAATATAGTGGACAAGAAATAATATACACATCTGTAATGAGTGCTAATAGAAATAATCATTATTTAGAAAATATGATAGGTATGTTTGTAAGTACTCAACCAATTCTTCTAAAATATGATCAACCTAATAAATCATTTTTGGATATTCTTAAAGAAAATATGGAAATATTAATGGAATTATATAATAATCAAGATATATCTTTTTCAGAACTTATAAATACTTTGAAATTGAAAAAAGTTAGTAATGCTTTCATTTTCCAACCTAAGGGTATAGTTGAAAATATTGATTTATTTGAATCAATATTTTCAAAAGAAGACGTTCAAAATATATATTCACTTTACGAAGAATCAAATGAATTCCAATTAGATAATGAAAATATCACTAAATTTGATATAACATTTAATGTTATAGAAAATGAAGAAGGATATTTAATAGCAGTGGAATATAATAAAAATATATATGAATCATTCATAATTGAAAATATAATGAATAGTTATGTTGAAATAATAAAACATTTAGATAAATTTAATGGAAATATTCAAGAAATTGAATATATTCCAAAAGAAGAAAAGGAAAAAATTATTACTAAATTCAATGACAATATTATTGATTATAATTGTAATAAATTATATCATGTAGAATTTAGTCGAGTAGTTAAGAAATATAAAAATAAAACAGCATTAATATCTAGTGGAATTGAAATTAGTTATTCAGAATTAGATAAAATGAGTAATTCATTAGCTCATTATTTACGTAAACATAATATTGGAAGAGGTGATATTATTCCTATCATTAGTGAACGATCATTTTACTTTGTTATTGGAACATTAGCGATAATGAAATCAGGTGCAGCTTATTTACCAATTGATCCTGATTTCCCTAAAGAACGTATTGAATATATGGTTAAAGAAGTTAATCCTAAATTAATTTTAAAATATATCACTAATATAGAAAACAATAATAAATTTTCATTTAGTGGTATAAATATATATTCAATTGAAAATCATAATTATAATGAGAATACAGAAGAGATAAATAATATTAATGAAAGTGATGATTTATGTTATGTTCTTTTTACCTCTGGAACTACAGGAAAACCAAAAGGAACATTAATTACACATAATAATTTAATTAATTACTGTTTATTTGCTCAAACATTCAAAGGAAAAGATATTTATGGTAAAGAATTTGATAATATTTTGGCATTTTCAAAATTTACATTTGATATGTCATTATCTGAGATTCAATTTCCATTATTAAGAGGTTGTAAAATAATATTATGTAATGAAAATGAATATAATAATCCAAAATTAATATGTGAGTTAATAAAATTACATAATATTTATTGTATTTATACTGTACCTTCTAGATTAGAAAATTATATTAATGATGAAGAATTTTGTAAATCTTTAAAAATTTTGAAATGGATATTATTTGGAGGAGAAAAATTAAGTTACAAATTAATAAATATTATAAATAATTATAGTGATGCCATAATATTGAATGGTTATGGTCCTACTGAAACTACCGTTTGTAGTTCAATAAAATGTTATGACATTAGCATAAGAAATAATAAAAATGTAACCATTGGAAAACCAAACTGTAATTATAAAATTTATATTTTAGATAAAATGTTAAAACCAGTTCCAATTGGAGTAGAAGGAGAAATATTTATTAGTGGATATGGAGTTGGAAAAGGATACCTTAATCAACCAGAATTAACGAAAGAAAAATTTATAGACTGTCCATATTATTGTATTAATAATAAGCCTTGTACTATGTATAGAACAGGAGATTTGGGTAAATGGAATGAAGAAGGTGAAATTATATGCTTAGGAAGAATTGATTTCCAAGTTAAAATTCGTGGTCAAAGAATTGAATTGAGTGAAATTGAAAATACAATTAAAGAAATGAAAGAAATTGAATATTCTACAGTAATTGATAGAGAAAATGAAGATGGAAATAAATATCTCGTATGTTATTTCATAAGTGAAAAAATAATCAAAGGAAAAGAAATTAGAGAATATTTAAAGAATAAACTTCCTTCTTATATGATTCCAAATTATTTTGTTAAAATTGATAATATTCCAATAACATCAAATGGTAAATTAGATAGAAAATCATTACCAGAACCAAATATTAAAGATTTAATGAAAGAATCATATTCACCACCAATTAATGAAACAGAAGAAAAAGTATGTGAAATCTTTAGTCAAATATTTAATATTCATAAAAATGAAATAGGAAGATTCAACTGATTTTTATGAATTTGGAGGAGATAGTTTCAAAGCAATTCAATTATGTAATTTAATTTCAAAATCAATTTAATATTAAAATAAATATAAAGATATATTATCACATCCAATAATTTCAGAATTTAGTGAATTTATTGAAAATAAATTAAATAAAGAAATTGGAAAAGAAAGTGAAATAATAGATTTAATTGAAATTAAAAAACATAATAAGAAAGAATATCCAATAACATCACAACAAATGGGAGTTTATATTGATTCTATTAAGAATCCAAATAGTATTATATATAATATTCCTGAAATGTTTCAACTTAATAAATCAATTAATATTGAAATTATTAAAGAAGGATTCCAAATACTATTTAATAAACAAGAAATATTAAGAAGTAAATATTCAACAAAAGAAGTAGATGGTAAAATAGAAATTTATGGATATATTGATGATGAATGTTCATTGATATTTGAAGAGTATACATATGAAAATGCTAAAACATTTGTTCGACCATTTGATTTATCGAAAGCACCACTAATTCGTGTAGGATTTATTAAAAACGAAGTTTTATTAATTGATATGCATCATATTATATCAGATGGTATTACAATGACAATTATTATAAATGAAATTAATAAATATTATAATGGATTATCAATATCTGAATTAGAAATCCAATTCAGTGATTATGCTATTCATATGAATGAAATGAAAAATAGTGAATTTTATTCTAAGCAGATAGAATTTTACAAAGAAATGTTTAAAGAAGATTATGAAATTACAACTATTCCTAAGAAGGAGAGAGAGATAGTGAATGAATATGAAATAAATAAAGAAGAAATTAATGAAATTGGAAATTGTATTAAAGTTATTGATAATTCAATGAGTAAAAATATCAATGAGTATATCAAAACCAATTCATTAAGTAAAACAGCATTCTTTATAAGTATTTATGGATATATATTAAGTAAATATAGTGGACAAGAAATAATATACACTTCAATGATGAGTGCTAATAGAAATAATCATTATTTAGAAAATATGATAGGTATGTTTGTAAGTACTCAACCAATTCTTCTTAAATATAACAAAGAAAATATTTCTTTCTTAGATATTCTTAAGGAAAACATGGAAATTATAATGGAATTTTATAATAATCAAGATATATCTTTTTCAGAACTTATAAATACTTTGAAATTGAAGAAAGTTAATAATGCTTTCATTTTCCAACCTAAAAATATTATTGACAATAATATTTCCAATAACTCAATAATTTCAAATATTGAAAATGAAAAGATATATAGTCTTTATGAAAAATCTAAAGAATTCCAACTAAATAATGAAAATATCACTAAATTTGATATAACAATTAATGTTATAGAAAATGAAGAAGGATATTTGATAGCAATGGATTATAATAAAAATATATATGAATCATTTATGATTGAAAATATAATGAATAGTTATGTTGAAGTAATAAAACATTTAGATAAATTCAATGGAAATATTCAAGAAATTGAGTACATTCCAAAAGAAAAAAAGGAAAAAATTGTTACTAAATTTAATGATAATAATTTTGAATATGGTTGTGATAAATTATATCATGTAGAATTTAGTCGAGTAGCTAAAGAAAATAAAGATAAAATAGCAATTATATGTAGTGGAATTGAAATTAGTTATTCAGAATTAGATGAAATGAGTAATTCATTAGCTCATTATTTACGTAAACATAATATTGGAAGAGGTGATATTATTCCTATCATTAGTGAACGATCATTTTACTTTGTTATTGGAACATTAGCGATAATGAAATCAGGTGCAGCTTATTTACCAATTGATCCTGATTTCCCTAAAGAACGTATTGAATATATGGTTAAAGAAGTTAATCCTAAATTAATTTTAAAATATATCACTAATATAGAAAACAATAATAAATTTTCATTTAGTGGTATAAATATATATTCAATTGAAAATCATAATTATAATGAGAATACAGAAGAGATAAATAATATTAATGAAAGTGATGATTTATGTTATGTTCTTTTTACCTCTGGAACAACTGGAAAACCAAAAGGAACATTAATTACACATAATAATTTAATTAATTACTGTTTATTTGCTCAAACATTCAAAGGAAAAGATATTTATGGTAAAGAATTTGATAATATTTTGGCATTTTCAAAATTTACATTTGATATGTCATTATCTGAGATTCAATTTCCATTATTAAGAGGTTGTAAAATAATATTATGTGATGAAAATGAATATAATAATCCAAAATTAATATGTGAGTTAATAAAATTACATAATATTTATTGTATTTATACTGTACCTTCTAGATTAGAAAATTATATTAATGATGAAGAATTTTGTAAATCTTTAAAAATTTTGAAATGGATATTATTTGGAGGAGAAAAATTAAGTTATAAATTAATAAATATTATAAATAATTATAGTGATGCCATAATATTGAATGGTTATGGTCCTACTGAAACTACCGTTTGTAGTTCAATAAAATGTTATGACATTAGCATAAGAAATAATAAAAATGTAACCATTGGAAAACCAAACTGTAATTATAAAATTTATATTTTAGATAAAATGTTAAAACCAGTTCCAATTGGAGTAGAAGGAGAAATATTTATTAGTGGATATGGAGTTGGAAAAGGATACCTTAATCAACCAGAATTAACGAAAGAAAAATTTATAGAATGTCCATATTATTGTATTAATAATAAGCCTTGTACTATGTATAGAACAGGAGATTTGGGTAAATGGAATGAAGAAGGTGAAATTATATGCTTAGGAAGAATTGATTTCCAAGTTAAAATTCGTGGTCAAAGAATTGAATTGAGTGAAATTGAAAATACAATTAAAGAAATGAAAGAAATTGAATATTCTACAGTAATTGATAGAGAAAATGAAGATGGAAATAAATATCTCGTATGTTATTTCATAAGTGAAAAAATAATCAAAGGAAAAGAAATTAGAGAATATTTAAAGGAAAAACTTCCTTCTTATATGATTCCAAATTATTTTGTTAAAATTGATAATATTCCAATAACATCAAATGGTAAATTAGATAGAAAATCATTACCAGAACCAAATATTAAAGATTTAATGAAAGAATCATATTCACCACCAATTAATGAAACGGAAGAAAAAGTATGTGAAATCTTTAGTCAAATATTTAATATTCATAAAAATGAAGTAGGAAGATTCAATGATTTTTATGAATTTGGAGGAGATAGTTTCAAATCAATTCAAATGATTTCTAAAATAAAAAATGAATTTAGTGTACAACTAAAAATAAAAGATATAATGACTTATACAACAATAGAATCTTTAGCTAAAATAATTGATAATGCCATGAAAAACGATAATAATGAATACAAAATTCATACTATTAAAAAATATAATAAGAATGAATATCCAATTACAACTATTTTATCTAGTGTAGCGTATAATACGAATAGTATTAATTTTGAAATATTTAAAAACTTTAGAAACAATATGGTATTTCTCTATAAATTAAACTTTAATGTAAATGAAAAGCAATTGGAAAATGCATTTAATGTTATAATTAATAGGCATCAAATTCTTAAAACTATTTTTGTTGAAAAGATGATTAATGGCGAAAAAGTTATATATGGTAAAGTACGAAACCATGTAAAATTATTCATTGAACATTATACAATTAATAATTATAATAAATTCATAAGACCATTTGATATTACCAAGGATCTACTTATAAGAGTAGGTTTGATTGATAATTTAATTTTAATGATTGATATGGATCATAAAATTTCCGATGGGTATTCAAGTGGAATATTAATAAGTGAATTATATCAAATATATAATAATGTAGTATTGGATGATCTTCCAATTCAATATAGTGATTATGCTATATATTATGATGAAAAATTAAATTCATTTAATTTTGAAAATCAATTGAATTATTATTCTTCAATCTTTAATGAACAATGTAATGCTTTGAACTTACCTAGAAAAGATTATAATAATAAAACTTCTACTTTAAATCTTAAAACATATAAAAATATATCAATTAATACTAACAATGAAACATATAATTATATAAATTATATTTCAAAAAAACATAATATCTCAAAAACATCATTCTTTTTAACGATATATAGTTTAGTACTTTCAATCTATTCAGGACAGAATAGTATATTTATTGCTATGATGAATTCTAATAGAACAAACTATAATACTGAAAATTTAATTGGTTTATTTGTAAAATTTATGCCAATATTAATCAAAATTGAAAATATTAAACTAATTGAATTAATTAAAAAATCAATGAATATATTATTAAATTTATATAATTTTGATATTCCATTTTCAAAAGTTTCTGAAGAATTAAATCTTCCTTTATGTAATTCATGGTTTAGATTCCATCCTTATGAAATGTTGAATAATGATAATAATGAAGATTTCATTCAAAGAATAAATTATGAAGATATATATGACATATTTAAAAAAGATAATATTATTAATAAAAATACATTTTCAATGGTAGATAATAAACCTGTAGATATTCAGATAATTGTTACAGAAATGAAAAATTCTTATAATATTTATTTTGAATATAATGCTGATTTATATGATGAAAAATTAATTATAAATATTATTAATAGCTACACTCATATAATTAAAAATGAACAATATCTCGAAGAAAATGTTAATAATTTATTGCTAATGAAAAGTATTGACATTTGTGATGAATTAAAAAATAATAGTAATAAATCTATAAGAAATAAAATAATTGAAATGGAAAAAGAAATATCAAGAGAAAAAATTGATTCCACTTTGTATAATGATATAAATGAATTAAATAATAGTCCAAATATTAATACGAACAATAAAAATAAAAATATAATTAAAAAATTATTTAAAAGATTAAACCAAACACCTGTTATTAAAAAGATCAAAAAATCGTTTATTTGTATTTAAATTTTTTAAAAAAAAAGTTAAATACAAATTTTGCTGTTATAGAAAAAAAGCAAAAAATATAAAAATATAAAATACAAATTTTGCTGTTATAGAAAAAAAGCAAAAAATATAAAAATATAAAATACAAATTTTGCTGTTATAGAAAAAAAGCAAAAAATATAAAAATATAAAGTTAAAAAAAAAAAAGAAATTAAAAAAGTCAAAATAATAAAGAGATTAATAATAACGAAAAAATTGAAATAATATAAAAAGGACAGTAAAAAATTAAAAGTAAAAGCAAAAGAAAAAAGTAAAAATAATTAAAAACAAAAAGTAAAAATAAAACGCATAAATAAATAAAAAATATATAAATAATAAGAATAATTAAAAATTAATTATAAAAGATAAACACTAAAAAAATAAAAGAATAAAAAAATTAAGAAATAAATAATAAAAAAATAAAATAAAAAAAAAAAAATAAAAAAAAAACTAAGAAATAAATAATAAAAAAATAAACAATAATATAAATAAATAATAAAAAAAATAAAATAAAAAAAAAATTAAAAAAATAAATAATAAAAAAATAAATAATAATATAAATAAATAATAATAATAAATAAATTATAAAAAAAAATAAATAATAAAAATTAAATAAAAAAAAAAATAAAATAAAATAAAAATTCATAAAATTGTGTTATTGTTAAAAAAATAAGTGTATATTAATATTATTAAAATCTTAATATTAATATAAATCTAATGTTTATTTTATATTTATAAATAAAAAAATTATAGATATTATTATTAAATAATAAATATAAAAAAATGAAAAAGTATCCATACCCAATTTTCTTAGTATACCTTTTCAACTTAATTTACATCAAAGTTTTTATTAACCAGAAATACCTCCAATCTAATAATTCCAATATGAAGGATTAATAAATTGAAAAATTTTAAAAATAATACAAAAATTACCCTCTTCTGAGGTCATGTACTTTCCAATTTATTGGAATGGTCGGAAGAGGAAGAATGCCTGTCGAGACATGGCGACGTCAATGGCATTGTTACAACTTATGATATTGTACTTGTATCTAAGTTGGGCATTATGCGCAATGATAATGCTTGGTGTAATGATTATTTATATTCACTATTCGGTTAAAGAAGTAGGTAACATTATGCGCAATGATAATGTTAGTAATAAAAAGTACGACTTTTTATTACAATCCATTTTTTTTTTTTCTTTGAAATAATTACCTTACACTATTTTATGTTATTTAGTTTATATTGCAGTTCTTTTTACAATTAAGTTTTTTATGTTTCTATCAATTCTACACTATTATTCTTATATACAGCACAATCAATACAACATAATAAATACTATACAATACAATTTTTTACATACCAACAATAAAAGTTTTTTTATTCACTAATACATCATTCACAACGTTAAATTATATATACAACTACACAGTTGAATCTCTTACTTTTACTCTCAACAATATTTCTCAGTCATTTACTATAATTCTTTTCATTGCTAAGTTTTTTTTTATATACTTTTTTATTTTTTAATTATATATTAAAATCAAAAAAAAAAAAAAAAAAAATTTGCTATTTTCTATTATAATACATTTATATTTTTTTTATTTTATTATTTTTTTTATATATAGATTCTTATCAGCCTTATCAAATGGATCATACGAACTATACTAATAAGATTAACTATATCAGACGGGGTATTAGGTGTCATGGTATTGATATCTCAGATACTTATGTTATTTTTATCCGTCGCATTCGTTCTTGGACTCTTCCAAAATTTAGAAATTTTCTTGAGAAGAATTTCCCTGAGTTTAATAATACCATCGTTGCTGTTAAACATTCCTCTCTTCTTAATGATAATTTATATCAAATTAAAACTACAGCTTCTGAGGAGAATATTAATAAATTTATTGATAGTTTCAAATTAATTATTAAAAAATGTTCCATTAACTTTCATCGATGTAGTAGGAAGAATCACAAGCCTTCCTTTGCTCTTATCAGGAGAAAACTTTGCCACTCTAAAAAGAACATTAAGGATATTACTGACTTTTCTGAAATCAACAATTCTTTTACTTCTAAGAACAATTTGAATGAATTTTCCTTTTGTCTTAGTTGGAACACTAACGGGTGGAATAACAAGAAAAGAGATGGTATTCTGTATTTCTTTAGTCTCTTTAAACCGCTATTTGTTTGTTTTCAAGAAACTGGTAATGGTACTAATTCTAGTAATGTTATTCCTTGTAAAATCACTTTACCTAAATATAAATATTTCTGTAAGAGAGCAAATAATACAATTCCTGGTTTGAGAGGTTTATATATCTTTTATAATAGGTCTTTACAGACTTCTATTGAAGATTTTTCTTTGAATTATATTATCTCAGTTACGACATATTCCTTGTGGAACTTCACTAAGTGTTCTATTGGAAATATTTATATACCTCAGAAAGGGCATAGTTTACACCATAAATCTGCTAAAGCAGAAGCTTGTACATGGTTTTCTCTTCACTTACATCATCCTTCTATTCTCCTTGGCGATTTTAACATTAATCTTGAAGATATTCAAAATTGGGTTTCTAATATAAATGGCTGGTATTTATTTCAACTCAATGGTTCTCCTATCTCGTGGGTAAGTGGAAGTCGTTCCTCTGCTATTGACCATGCTATTATTAATGAACCCATGAAAAATCTTCTGTCTTCAGCTTCAATTATTGATTTCTCTCCTATCTCCGATCATAAGCCTCTTCTTGTTTTTGGAAATTATTTTGATGATAATAATACTTTCTCACTCCCTAAAAAACCAGCTCGTTGGAATAGAATCAAATGTCTGGACGAAAGTATTAAAATTGCTACTAGTAATAGATTTAGTATTCTTATGAAGGAATGTACAGATAATTATTATTCTTCTAATGCTATATATGATATGTTTGTATCTACTGCTAATTCTATTGCTGATGAATTGGAAATTATATCTATTCCTGATATTCATGAATCTATGTTTCATATGTCTCAAAAAATCTTTAACCTTCAGAAACTCAAAGTTAAGGCTTACAAAGATATTAAAAAATTGGGTTCTGTTCGTGCCCTTGATGATTATATTAGACTTATCAATAATTATCAGAAGCTGTGTGATAATATCCACAAGATGTGTAATCACTTTCGTATGCTTGAATATCAACATTGGGTTTCAATTGGGTGTCAGTTGGCTATTAATAAAGATTCTAGGAATTGGTGGAAATGGATCAAAAAGAATACTAAAATTGGTAAATCATCTAACTTTTCACTTCATCCTATTAAAGATAACGATGACAACATTGTTTATTCTTCTCGTGAACAACTTAACGTTTGGCATGACCATTATGAAAAGTTAGCTTCTGATTCTACTGGTCATAGTTTATATAAACCTTTTTGGTCCAACCCTGCCAACCATAAGTTATATAACTTCAGCAATAATATAGAGTGGGATATTAATGGTGAAATTAGTATTGAGGAAATTCGATCAGCTATTTCTGATATCCCTAAATTTAAAGCTTCAGGTCCTGATGATGTTCCTATTGAATTTTTTAAAGCTATTTCTACTGATTTTGGAAACTCCGATGACTCTTCTGATATTACTAATTATGGTCTCTCTTTTCTACATTTATTTTACAACCGTATTTGGGATGGTGACTTTCCGGATTTATGGAATACTGCTTGTATTGTTTCTATCCCTAAAAAAGGAGACTTATATGACTGTAATAATTATAGAGGTATATCCCTGATCAATAACTGCATTAAAATTATCTCAAAAATTGTTACTACCAGAATCTCAACATATGCTTACAAGAATAATTTCATTAGACCTGAACAATTTGGTTTTCGTAATAAAGAAGAATGTATCAGTTTATTTGTCTCCATTCGTACTATATGTCAGACCAGACAGAATATGGGAAAAGATACTTATTTGGCTTTTTTAGACCTTAAAAAAGCTTATGATTCAGTTCCTATTTATAATATTCTGAATAAACTTGAATGCTTAGGAATTAGAGGAAAATGTTATAATTTCCTTAAAAACTTATACTTATCTTCCAAAGCTTGTGTGAAACTTGACTCTCAATATTCGGATACTTTCAATATTGAGAAAGGTGTTAGACAGGGTTGTCCCCTCTCTCCTATCTTATTTAACCTTTTCATCAACGATATTTTTCGAGATTGTAACGAATATGGAGTTTGTATTGATAACGAATACTGTTGTGGGGGCCTCTTTGCCGATGATATTGTCCTTTGTGCACCTACTAGAAGTAAACTAAATAAGCTTTTGAAAAAAGTTAATGATTGGGCTAAATTTAACCTTATGGAATTCGGAATTGGTAAATGTGGAACTACGGTTGTAAAAGCAGAAAATTCTAAAGTTAAAGGTGACCCTACCTTTTACCTTGCTGGTCAAATTATTCCAAAAACTAATTGTTATACGTATTTGGGAATTCCTTTTGATAGTGATTTATCTCTTAAACCGATAATTAAATCGACGAATAATAAAGTTAGGAAAGCGCTTTTTTCTGTTAGAGGATTTTTAATTAATCCTTATATGCCTATATCCTTCAAGAAATCAGTTTTTAATTCGGTTGTTGTCAGTCAAGTATCATACGTTGCACCTTTACTTGGATCTAATAAAACTAGAACAAACGGTGCTCAAAGGCTAATTAATAAAGGACTCTCTTGGATTGCAGGTCTTAGGAAGCGCTCTTCCTTCATATCTTTATATAGTGTATCTAAAGATCTTAATATTCCTCCTCTTTCTGCCAAATGTGCCATTGCTCAAGATAAATGTTTTAAGAGATGGGCAGACTCTAATTGTATTATTTCCAAGTTAGTTACTATTATTCCGAAGATGAGAAAATACACATGGGCTAAAGAAAGCAGAACTTTATCAAAGAAACTTTCTAAAATTGGCTCTAGAGAAGATATTTTGACTTTTTATTGGAATAGAGATGTCAAAAAAGACTCCGTTAAAGCTGTTACCTATTGTGATAATCACCTTGAATTATCTCGTGATTATTTACATCTTGAACTTGAATACCCTAACTTGGCTTATGGCTTTAATTGGCTCCTCAAAATACGTAGTGGTTATAAATTCAATAGTGAAATTGCTAAAGCCGCTAAACTTGTATCTGACTCTTGCCCTGATTACTGTCCTTGTTGTAAAGGCGGTAGTCAAACCTTCGAACATTGGATTTTAGAATGCCCAACATTCGATCATTGGCGTTCTAAGTTATTTGGCAATCTTGAAACCATTTATTTGTATGTTAATCGAAAACCTTTAGTTAGTTCTGATAATATCAACTTTTCTAATAATTTTAATAATAACTACAATAATAATATTTATGATAATATCTATAATAATAATAGCAGTAGTAATAGTAATATTAATATTAATAGTAATAATAATGGTAATAGCAATGATAATAGTAATATTAATAATGTTAGTAATAGTAATAGTACTAGCTTATCTACATATTTTCTATACAACTACTCTCAATTCATTAATAATTTAACTATCAACAACATTTTTTTTGGTTTTAATTACTTCAACAATTTCTCCTCCTTGGAGAATTCTTCACGAAATAGTACTTTCTTAGTTTCTAATAGTTTTATTCATTATGTTAGTTTAACTTACAACTTAAATAATACTTTCAGTTATAGTATCAACAACAATAATAATAGTTTAAATAATAGTATTAATTATAATAATTTAGTTAGTAATGCTTCAAGTGGGGTAAATTTTCATTCCAACTCGTTGGAATGGAGTAGGGTATATTATTTCCTTCTTGGTGGAAGAGTTAATCATTATAACTTGGGGAAAGAGGAGTGGAACAGTCTTTGTAAGGCGCAACTTAAACCTAGCACCTTTTCGGATGTTCCACTTTTGGTACGTACATCCGCACTTTTACTTAGAATTATGCCTACTGTTAGTGGCCAGATCTGGTCATTATTCAATAGGTATCCCAACAATCTAACCAAGAGCGTCGAAGCTGACAATTCAGTAGGACAAGACAGTAGGTCACACGCATCTAATAATGATAATAACTTTCCAACTTGATTTAATTTAATAATATACACTATACCATATGAAGTAATTATAAATTATTACTATCTATTAAATAATAAATTATTATTCTTTATTAGATTAAGTTTTAATATGTACAATTACTTTATAACATGTACTTTTTAAATTAAATTTAAATAAAATTTTCATTATTTTATTGCCAAAAAAAAAAAAAAAAAAAAAAAAAAAAAAAAAAAAAAAAAAAAAAAAAAAAAAAAATACAAAAATTAAATAATTTTAAATAGTTATTTAATATTTAATATATAGCAATATAAACTAATATATTATAGAATATGTGAATTATTATGTATAATATATTTAGCTATATAATAATAATAAATTATTACTATATTTTGATTATACTTTAATATTTATGTAATTTATTAATAAAAATACAATTTATATAATTTATTAATATTTATTAATAAAAACTTATATATTTTAAAAATTAATTTTATATGTTAAAATACCATTTTTAGTGAATTTTATGTAATATACTATATAAATGAGAATATTAAAGTTACATATAATAATATATATTATAAAATATATAAAAATAAAAGAACTATTTAATTTAATATAATAAAGAATAAATTTTTAATATATAATAATAACTAAAATATAAATTTTTTAAAATATATTATTGTTACACATATTGGTTTTATATCATTGAACAGGAATTTGTTCTTTTCATTCATGATCCCTAAACATGGATTATTAGTAGATTGTTGGAATTTCATAGCAAATATATCAATAATATCAATAATATTTATGTCATATCTAAACATTTCATTCCAAACGTAGAGAACTATTTTATAATCAGAATTAACTACAAAGACCCTTATACTTAAACTCATTAAACTAATTGCCGAAAAACTAACAAATCCAAGATTAAATAATGTATTACTAATAAAATTTGTAGAATTAAGACAATCAACCCTCATATTTCAAGAATTACTAATAATATTCTTTCATCACTTAATACTGACTTCTATAAACATCTCAATCGTAACTCTTCATCCCTTAACTTTTGTGTTAATTGGAACATAAATGGATGGAATAGTGAAAACGAGATGATCTTTTATATTTCAATCATACTTTGATTCTTCTTTCATTATTTATAAAAGGTGTATAGACTCTAAAACTGGTAAATTAACTTCCATTATATATAAAAAGTGTTTAGACTCCGAAATTGGTAAACTAATAAATAAATTAGAAATGTTATATCATTCAGAATGTGGTAATATTATGTACATTAATATTACCAAGTCTTATATTACTAATAAATATGAAAATGATATAACTAATAATCATGTCAAAGAAATATATTTAAAAAATATGGATTTAAACATTTAAATGAATATACTATTGATACTTTTCCATTTCTTGATAAATCACAAATGTTATGCTTTTTTAAATATAAAAGTTATTGAGTTTTCAAATATAATTAAGTATAAGTTTTTATTATTTAATTTATTTTTTTTAAAAAGAAAATTAAAATTTGTAATAAAAATAGTTTTTTTTTTTTTTTTTTTTTTTTTTGAATAATAAAGATTTTTTAATTTTATTTTAATATTATTATTATATTGTTAATTTTTAATTGTGTTACTTATAGTTGAAATAATTCAAAGAATATTCTTTTTTTTATTTTATTTTTATAACAAATAAAAAATATTTTTTAAAAAGAAACAATTCTATCATATTTTTCAAAATTGCTAAATATTTTTATCAAATTTTTATTTGTTAACAATTTTTATTGATAGCTTTATTTTTATTTTTATTTTTATTTTAAATATTTATTATTTAATAATTTATTTATATTCTTTTAAAAATTATTAATTTTATACACTTTATTATTTTATTTTTATATTTAAATAAATAAAGTAGTATTTTAATAAAGTATTATAAATTAAAAACCATTATTTTTTAGTTATAAATTATTTTATATTAATTACTCTTTTTAATGACATAATATATTTATTATTAAAATAATAATATTAAAGATAAAGTTGAAGTAATTTATAAAGTATTATTTTTTAATAGTATCAGCATCATTTGTAAATTGTAAAGATCTACATTCATCACTTCTAATATTTTAACTACATTATTAAATGAATTTAATTTATTGTAGGTATATGAACCATTAGTAAATGATAAACTTTCATCAGCTAATAAATAATCGATCTTTATTTTTTTAGATACTTCAATATAAGAGTCTGTACAGATTTTCGTTTGACAAATATTTTGAATAATTATTATCATTAACTTCACTAATTATAGCTATACCAAATGGGCATAAATTATTTTTTTTGTCAGTTAAACAAGTTAATTTCTTATTAATTACTGAATATTCCATAAGATTTGATTGATAATAGTCTTTAATTGTAGGATAATTTTTACAGATAGGAAAATAATCTAAAAGATATTTATAAAATCTCTGTCTTTTTTTAGATTTAAAACTAGAATATACTTGTTTATAATTATGAGTAACTTCTTCTGTGCATTCACTATATTCTAAATTATTTTGCTCTTTTATGTAAGCTTCACTTAATCTCTCAAAAAGTTTTCATCAAAGTGTGAATATCTTTTTTAATAGTAACATTATAAGTATTTCAAGAAATAATATTTACTAAACAATAAAGTATATTAAAAATCTTCATATTAAAATTTTATATTTATATATCAATTATATATAAATATTATTATTTTATTATGTTTTATTAATACAAAATCAATTTTAGAACTAATATTTTCTTTTGAATATTTTTTTTGTTAATTTAATCTTTGTTGAAAGATAGAAAAAAAATTATAAAAAAAAATGCTCTTGAAAGATAGAAAAAAAAATTAAAAAAAATATTGTTGAAAGATAGAAAAAAAAATTAAAAAAAATATTGTTGAAAGATAGAAAAAAAAAAATTAAAAAAAAAAAATACTGTTGAAAAATAGAAAAAAAAATTAAAAAAAAAAAAAAAAAATACTGTTGAAAGATATAAAAAAAATTAAAAAAAAAAAAAAATATTGTTGAAAGATAGAAAAAAAAAAAAAAAAAAATATTGTTGAAAGATAGAAAAAAAATTAAAAAAAAAAATATTGTTGAAAGATAGAAAAAAAACATTTAAAAAAAAAAATACTTTATTACATTATTTATAATATGCATATATTAAGATTTTAATAATCTGAATCAAATCTAAGTCCATATATTGGTTTATGAGCTCAGTTTTCATCAGCAACTGATAATACCTGTATTACAAAATCAGTTGGAGTATGATTATATCCACTACAGTACACTTTAATAACAAAGCAGAAAATTAAAACAAAAAATTTTAAGTTCATATTAAATAATAATAATTTATTAATTTTTTTTTTTTTAAAAAATATAATTACTCTTTAAAATGAAATACGAAATTTCATTTATTAATTAAAAGATTTTTATATATTAAAATTTATTTACTTATTTTGTTTTATTTCTATTAATAGCACAAATTTCACTTGCTTTATATATATATATATTTTTTTTACTTTTAAATTAATAAAAGATAAATTATATATATTTGACAATAAAAATATAAATATAAAAGTGATATAACGTAAATTAAATTTAATAATTAATTATAGAAATTTTAATAAAATTATTTCAATTTACAATAATATTTATTCATACATATTCAAATTGAATTAATGTATTTTTAGTATTATCGATCCTTTAATTTATTTTTAATTCATTTAATTACGTTTTAAATCCATTTTTTAAAAATAAAAAAAAAATAAAGAAAAAAAAATAATAAGTTATTGTGAAAAAGATATTAATAATAAAAAGCAGATATCCAGAATTATTTTCTATATTAAAAAATATAAAAGTATTAGAATTTACAATTATAGTATACAAGTTCTTCCAAATAAATTATGACAGTTAGAAAATTTAAAGGTTTTAGAAATTCGTAATGGTAAATTGAAAATACTTCAGAAGAAATAAAAAAAATTAAAAAATTAAAAAACTAAAAAATTTAAAAATTAAAAAAATTAGATCAATTAATAATTAATTGTTGTAAAGTGAGAAATATTCCCAAAAAAATAAAATATTTGAAATATTTAACATTTTTAAATCTTTCTTATACGTATTTAACTTCACTTCCAAAAGAATTTGGAATTTAGAAAATTTAATTAGTATAATGATTTGGTATACGAAATTACAAATACTTCCGAAGGAAATAGGTAAAATAGCTAATTTAGAAAAATTAAATAAAAGAGAAAATAAAAATGAAGGTAATGGTGAAAATAACAATATAAATGATGACACTACTACTAATAATAATAATACAGATGATGACATTCCTACTGATAATAATCCATTAAATGATAATTATTTATTTAAAGATTGAGATAATATTAGAAATAATATTAAAAATATAAAAAAAAAAAAATGCGGGAAAATATATTGAAGAAATTCATAAAGTAGTGAAAAACAATGTATTCCATTAATTAGTGTAAATCTATAAAATAATATATAATTATTAATTTTTTAATTTTTTAAATACAAGAGATTATTTACTACTTTTAATTAAAAAAAATTTACTAATTAACTGTTTATAAAATAAATTAATATAATATTAAAATTCTTTCATCCAATAATATTATTTTTTTTTATATTTAAAATTTAATTTATTTTTTTTATAACATTTAATTTTTTGAAAAAACTAAAATAAAAATTTTTTATCTTTGTTATCTTTGTTACCATGTATTTATTATATATTTAATTGTATAGCCACCACTTTTGGAAAATTTTTAAATAAAAGTTATATAGTTTTTTATGATAAATTTATGAAATTTTATAATATTTCATAACTTTATGATAAAAATATAAAATTTTATCATAAAACTATATGGTATTTTTATTTCATATAGTATTGGTATATTTTAACATTAAAACTAAACTGAAGAAAAAAATTATAACTATTATTATATTTCATAAAAGCGCCTAGAATGTACAACTCATATATCAAATTATATATATTAGATTTACATATTCATAATCAAAAATTGAAATATTAATACAAATATAAACACACACTTATTTTACACAATTTATATAACAATAACAAAAAATAAATTTAATAAATTTAATTACATAAAATATTTAAGAATATACGAATTGTTTTTTTAAATATTTTTATGTAATTAAATTGTCGAATATTTCGTATAATCATTTATTCAGTATTATTTTATAAAATATTAAATATTTAAAATTTTTATAGGTTATTAGTTTTATTTACCCCTCAAAAAAATAAATATATATTTTTATATATTTATTATTTAATATTTAAAATATTTTTATATATATTTATAATTCAACCTATTATAATATAATTTATATAGTTATTATAAAATAAAAGTGTAATGAAATCGTTGGATTTTTATCATTTTGAGAAATATTTTATTTGTTTGAAAATCTTTTTTTTTTTGTTCAAAAATAATCAATAAAAGAATATGAAACATGAATAATAATATAAAAAATACTTATTACTAAACTATAAATAAAGAAGTATTTCTTATTTAAAGAGGTATTTTTAACATATATTGAATTAATATATAAAATTTTTATGTAATTTATATATAATTGTATAGGTTTAAGCGTCAAAACAATGATACATTAATGAATAAAAAAAAGTTTTTCGATTAAATTGTCAAAGTGATAATACATAACTGTATATGAAAGCTTATACTTAAATGATATATATACATTATCATGTATTTAATTCAATTAAAAATATAATATATATACAAAAAAATTTAACCAAATGAAAAGTTTTTTATAAATAATTAATTATAAAATCCATTTTAATTCTTTTCTTAATAAAGTTGTATATACAACTATATAATTTATTAGATTTTAAATGATATTATTCATTTTTTTATAAATTAATTTATTAATTTATTAATTATTTTTGTTTGTTTATTAATTTATTATATTATTATATCTATTACTATTATTATCATATTAAAAAATACAACATTATTTTTAATTACATATTTTATTTTGTTAATAAAAACAAGTAATTATTAATATTTATATTTAAAATACTAATAAAAAAATTATTTAAATAATTAAATATAAAATATATGATAATTAAATTAATGTGAAATGTAAAAACATATTTTGGTATTTTTAATTATAATAATAATTAAAAAAAATTTTTTTTATTATTATTTTTTTATCAATTATGATATAAAACCAAAATATTTTTTTATTGGATATAATTTTAATGTATAGATTATACATAAAAAATTATTGAAAAAAAAAAAAAAGTTGATTTATACAATGAATAAAAAGAGGCAATTAAAATCATAAATTTCCCTAAAAATATTTAAAATAAATAATTAATATATATTACAATGTATTATACCATATTAAAAAATTATTATGCACTGTGATATATATTTTTTATTAAAATTATTTAACTTTTGAACTTTTTTGATTTAATTTAAAAAGACAGTAAATTTTTTTATTTGGGGTATTTCTTTTTAATTTTATTATATGTTTTTTTCAAATTTTTTTTATAAATTAAAAGTGATAGAACACATTTTTTTAAATAAATAAATTTAAAATATCGAAAAAATATTGATGATAATAATAAAAAAAAGAAAAGAATAAAAACTTTAATACGATATTATAAAAAAAAATCTAGTTTTTTAAGAGAAATTTCATAACATATATAAAAGAACAGATATTTTTTTTTTTATTTATTAAAAAAATTAATTTTTGATTTACTATTTATATTAAAAAAGGAAAGATTTCTTTTTTTTTTTAATTTTTTTTTCTTTTATTAAGATTGATAATCAATCTCTTAATATATATATAAAAGAATATAGGGTAAATATTAAATAATTACCCATCCAAAAAAAAAAAAAGAAAAAGAAAAAGAATGCTTAAAATGGGTTATTATTTTTTGATTTTTACCTTTTTTTTCACAAAAATTTATACAAGTAAGTATTAAAAAAATAAAAATAAAAATAAAAATAAATAAATGTTTATTATTTCTTTTTTATATATATTTTTTTCTTTTACATTTATATATATATATTTTTATTATTATTATTATTATTATTATTATTATTATTATTATAATTATTATTAATATTATTTATTATTATTATTATTATTATTATTATTATTATTATTATTATTTATTATTATTATTATTATTATTATTATTATTATTATTATTATTATTATTATTATTATTATTATTATTATAATTATTATTAATATTAATATTATTATTATTATTATTATTATTAATCATTATTATTATTATTATTAATCATTATTATTTAATAAAGAAATTTTTCAATTTAATGTAGTAGCTCCTATTAATAGAAATACGACAGCAATAGGGTTAAGAATTAATAATGCAGTTTTTAAGTTAGATGATTCAAATTATCCTATTTGGAGAGGAGAATATGATCTGGATGAAGATGTCCAATACCATTATGTTTCATATAATATATATAAAAAAGAAATTATACAAGAAGAGAATTTTAAAAGATCAGTTCAACCATATAAAAATTCAAAAGAATATTTAAATGAATTTTTCAATAGAACTGAAACAGTATATCAACATCCAAACCTTATATCAGGTAAAGAAATGTATTTTACTAAAAATAAATATTCAGAATTATTCAATGATCAATATATATCTACTATTTATTTAACTGGAAATATTGATGAATATAAAAATTTATTAAATTCACATATTATGGATGAACCAATTATTCCTTCACTAAATGTAACTGCCACTTTCATTACTCCATATACTGTGAAAAAATATAAGAATTTATTATTAGAACTTAATACTTATGCTGATATCATAAATACAGATATTTATTTTACAACTTACTACACCAATAAATATTATTTTCGTAAACATCTCAATCCTAAAAAGAGTTCTTATTTTCTTTCATATCAAAGTTGTACTTCCTTCGAACCAATATCACCCTCAGATACAATAAATTTTAATTTATTTAATAAAACAAGTATCCAACTTTTATCAACTTCTTCAGATAATCTTATGATTCGTAATAAAATGTATACAGATATATGTAACGCTATTGAAATACCATCTGCTCAAATAGGTTATACTCGTGTTTATTTCAATGACATCCCCTTAGGATTTTATTTAATTAAAGAAAATCCAAATATTCAATATTTTAAAGAGAATTATTATGCGTCTGAAATGTATAGTCAAATGAATATTCAATATTCTCCAATGAATTATGTTGGTGATTTTAATAAAATTAAATCAGATCCTAAATTATTAAATCTATTAAGTATATTAAATAATGAAATCAAATTATTAAATATATTAAATAATAATAATAAAATCACAGATAATGATTCAAATGATTGGTATCAAGGAATAAAAAATCCTAAGATTTTTAATGCTAAAAATGATCTAATTTCATTATTTAGTTTATATGAAACACCAACTTCATTAGATGAACTTAATAAAAATTTTGAAACTGATTCATTTTTAAAAAATATGGCATTAGATTATGTTGTCAATAATCAGCATGGTTATTTATTTAATGGTACAAATTATTTTTTATATTATGATAATGTAAGTAATTTTGTTATATAATAAAAAACTTTTTTTTGAATAATAAATAATTACAATAAATAATTTAGAATAAATAAATAAATAAGTTATAATTTATGTTTATTATAAAATGCTAATTTATTATTTTTTCTATATATATATATGTATATATATTTAGAATAAAAATCAATGGAATTATCATGAAGGTTATTATTCTTCTCCATTTAATAATTGGAATCAAAATTATACATATACTGAATATAATAATTTTCGTTTCATCGGGAAAGGAAATAATAATAATGAAAGACCTGTATTTGATTATTTAATGAGTTTTCAAAACGAAAAAGAAAATTTTAAATCATATATAAATTATATTTCAAATAATTTTTTTGGATCAAGAGAATTTCTAAATCGAATGGATAGTATTTTTAAAATGATTCATGATGACTTAAAATGGGATACTTTACTTGAACCTATTATCAATATTACAGAAATATTCAATGAAAATAAAAAAAGCGAAAAAGTTCTTTTAACAAAAATTGAAAATGATTATACTTCTTTGAAAAAATTTATTACTGAAAGAAAATATGAAATTAATAAAAGTTACGGTAGTATTAATATATTAAATGTTTATTCCGTTTTTGTTACCGTTTTTTTAATTTCATTAGCAATTATTTTTGTACATCTTTTCTATGCTGTTTTCATTAATCCTTTGGTATGGTTTTACTCTAATAAAAAAATAAGAGTTCTTCCTTCTACTTTTCTTAAACTTTGGATTATTGCATTGGTTTTATTATTAATATTAATCATTACAATTATTCTTTGTATTAAGAATAATATAAAAAAACCTAACTTTTTACATTATATTCATCGAGAAATATATTACTATATTATCAACTATTATGGTACTTACAATATGAAATTTATTACATTTAATATTGTATTATGGCTTCTACTTAATCGAGAAAATTTTCTTGTTTTATTGGGTGCACCATTTGTACGTTGGCCAGCTTTTAATAAAAAATTATTAAATAATAATAATAATAGTAATCATGGAGTGAATAGTTCACTTACTCTCAATAATGAAGAAATTGAATCTAATATTTATAATGATAATCATAAATTCATCAGCTCATCTAATTCTACTCTTTTCATCAATAATTCTAGATTTACGAATAATTATTATTCTAATAATAATAGTACCATCAATTCATCTAATTCTTCTATTTTCAATAATAATTCCAAAACTATTTATAATAATCACTCTAGTAATAATTCCATTATTTTCAATAATTATTTCATTTATTCCAATAATAATTCTAATAATATTGCTAATGGTACTACTACTACTAATAATAATAATAATAATAATAATAATTATAATTATAATTATTCGCCTATCTCCAATAATAACTTATCGAATCCAAATGTATATTTAAACAATAATTATAGTATGGATAGTTTATCAGTAAAAATTGGTACGGATATAGATGATAATAATAGTAATATTGATAATGATGATGAAGAAAATGAAATAGTAGAAATTTTTGAGCAAGAACAAGAACAAGAACAAGATGAAGATCAATTTAGTATTTATTATGATATTGAAAATCATCATAATAGTATTATTAATAATAGTAATTGTACTTGTAATAGTGATTGTGACTGTGATATGGATTTGGATATTGATACCATTGATAACAATGATATTGATATTGATATAGATATGGATATGGATAATAAAAAAAGATTTATTTCAAATGTAGAAACTAAAACTATATCTAAAACAACTGATTCTTTAAGTGAAAAACTTAGTCGTCATCATAATTATAATGAAAGTATTTTTTCCAAAAAAGATTATTTCCAAGCTAAAAATACACCATCCTATACAGATGAACAATCTAAAATTGTAGCCATGTATCAAAATATAGAACATGGATTTCTTATTGTATGTCATAATAGTTCTGATGTTTTACCAGCAACATTAGAATGTTTATTAAAAGTTACTATTCCAATGTGTATTTTCATAGCTGAAAATGGTTCGAATCCAGAAGAAAGGGAAAAAATGAAAAGAATTGTCGATAATTATAGTAATAAATTTAGATATACTCATCCTAATTATTGCGGATTAAATATTATTTATGCTAATTTAAATGAAGGTTCTAAAACTTTAGCTCAATTTTGTTTATTAAATAATATATTTTGGTTTGGTATAAATATTCAATATATTTCTGTGATTGATGATGATGTATTAATTCCAGAAAATTGGGTTGAAAAAGAAATTTTATCCTATTTTAAAAATGATTCCAAAGTAAAAGCTTTAGCCTATCCTATTACAGCTAGTAATCGACATGAAGGAATAGTTCCATCTTTTCAAAATTTTGAATATATTCTATCAATGTATAGTAAAAAAATACATAGAGATATTGGTACAGTAGTATTTCCTAGTGGAGCTATGGGAACTTGGAATGTTGAATTTCTATTGGAATGTTTATATCTTCATGATACCGTATTTCGAGGAGATGATTTACAACTTGGATTACGTCTTCATACTATGTATGGTAGACCTCGATTTTGTAATCCAAATAAACTTCATGAAGGTAATTATAAAATTGAAATAGCACATGTTACTGTTGATACCCTTGTTCCAGGATGTTATATACATTTAAAAGAATTTGTTCCAAAATTTATAGGTAAATATTTAAAAGAATGTAATTGTGGACAATATTCATTATCACGTCAACGTATAGTTTATTGGGAACCTGCACGACATCGTTTCTTTTTAAAATTTCTTAAATGTATTTTCCATAAATGTCGTTGGAATCATCGAGCCACACTTACAGCTAAATTATTTTGTATTGATTTTATTATAACTATTATAAATGATTATGCTTTCATTGTACTATTTATATTTATGTTTTTAATGAAATCCTTTTTACCAGCATTAATGATTATTTGTATTTGTTTTGCTATAGCTTATATAAGTTTAGATGTTTTCAATTTAATTATTGCTAGAGGTAATTCAACAATTAAATTACCATTTGAAGTATGTGTAGTATTTCCAATATTTTATCAATGTTTTTCAACTTTATTCTATAGAATTTCTACTATCATTTATACCTTAACCTATTATGTTCCATTTGTTAGAAATAAAGTTAAAATTAAGAATAGAGCATTAGAAAAAGATATAGGAAGTATGACGATGACAGATATTATATCAGTAACGGATTCTGAAAAAGCTATAGCCAATGTATCTGATATTTCTGAATTTTTATCTTATAAAAAGCAATTAAAACATAAAAATAAGAAATCACCTTTTTATAAAAAAGAAAAATATCAAAATGAAAATAAAGAAAAAGATAAAAAAACTTACCATAAAAGAAATGAAATGAAAAATAAAGAAGATGAAGTGAAAAATAAAGAAAATGAAGGGGAAAATAAAGAAAATAAAAAAATAAAATATGGATTTACTAAAGATTAATATATCTAAAATATCTATAGAAAATTTTACAGACAACATATAAAAGTCGAGAAAATAGAGATTATATCATTCATAATTATCTATTAAGATGAAATATATTATTATATAAAGAAGAAAAAAAAATTTAAATAACTTCAAATATAACTCAATCTATGTATATATATATTTATCTATAAATATAAATATTATTATTATTATTTAATAATTCGTTTTAATTTAAATATTAAAAAAAATATATAATATTTTAATTTTTTATATATCACTTTTTTTATTTTATTATATTTTATATTATCTATTCATATATATTAATTTCATAAGTTTTTTTTCTTTTAATTATTATATGTTTATTATAATTTTATATATATTATAATAATTATTATTATTTTTTTTTCATTGATATACATAAATATACCTATATTATAATTTTTATTTATCATAAAAATTTAAAACAAATAATATGATATATAAAATATTTATTATTAAATAAGTTTTATTAGTAAAAAAAACTTCTACTATATTTTTAATATAGTAATATTTAATAATTATAGTAATATTAATAATATTATTTATATAAATATTAAAAAAATAATACTATTATTATTATTATTATATAAATATTAAAAAAAATTGTTAACATTAGTAATAGTTTATTTTTAATTAGTAATACATTAGTAATTTACATTCTAAGAATATTCATGTAAATGTATATTAATAATACATATTAGCCACAAATTTTTGTATAAATACTTTATGGCTTGATACATTTTATTCATCGTAATTACCTTTTTATTATTTTAATAAATAAACTTTTAATAAAACATAACAGATTAAGAGTCTCATTCTGAGCATTTTCAAATTACTAGTAATCACTTTAAAACAATTGACATGTCCGAATTTCGTCTTTCTGAAAAAGAAAAGTTACAAGGAGCCACCAACTTTCCAATATGGTTTGCTACTATTGAAGACTATCTTAAGTCCAAAAAACTTCATAAGTATATTAAATATGAATTAAATGAGCTAATGATCACTCCGGAAAGGGGTAGTAAACTAACCAAGGAAGAAGTTGCAAGAAACCAAGATACTATCGCAAACGACGCCGCCGCATGTACTGTCATATTCTCAAATGTCTCTGACATGGTAAAGATGTACATTAAAGACTGCCCATGTGCTAAAAGTAAAATGGATAAACTTAAGGCTCTTTACCAAAGAGACGAATCTGCCTTTCATGGTATGTGGATGAACAGATTATATAGCATCCGCGCAAAACACATCCAAGAAACAATGGATGTGATCAATGAAATCAAAGAACTTTTTCGACTTCTGAGCAATTCCTTGATGAACCCTTCCGATATGGAGAAATTAAGTATCATGTATGATGCTTTACCAGCATCATTACAACAAAGGGTTAATTTCAGCTCAGAATTAACTGTGGAAGATTTTTATAAAGAAATTAAAAATAAATACATGATTTATATGTACAAGTTTGACAGAGGAACTAACCAAAGCCGAAGCAGAAGACCTTCCTCTTCAAATTATAGCCAAAATACAAACACTCCGGATTTCAAGGATTGCTATGACCCAATGGACATAGACAACGTGGAAACCGGTAAAAACAAAAAACAAACAAATGATAGGAATTTAAATAAAAACGACAAATACTGCATTATCTGTTTTAATAAAGGCCATATTGCAAAGGATTGTTACTTTAATCCACGCGGAACCAACAGACCTAATCACCGTTCAAAATTTAGCAACCACTACAAGAAACATAAAAACGACAATAAGAAGGAAACAAACCACTACAAACGTGGAACATACAACATTGAACCAAGCAACAGAAGAGAATTCACGCCTTGTTATGAAGAAATAAAAGAAATGTTTGGAGAACCCATTGGAAATATTGAGTATGGATCACATGACCAAAATAAAGAAGATGAACACAACATAGATTTATGTACTGTAGACATTAACGATAACCAATCAAAAAATTATCACGTGAATTTTGAAGATGGTTCCAAACCAGTAGAAAACGTGTCTCCCGATCAAAACGAAGAAGTTTTGTCAAATTTATTTTCTAAAATATCACGTGACCAAAATGAGTCAACCTTGACCTTCGATACTGGTGCAAGTGAACATATCACCAACGAGAGGGGCCTTTTAGAAAATTTTAAGGAAGAAAAAATCACTATGAGTTGTGCCAACAATTCTACCTGCGTCTTTGAAGGTTATGGTACATTTCGTGGGAAAATTAACGGTTACGAGATAGTCCTGGATAAAGTCCTCTACTCAAAGGACATTAACAAAAACTTAATCAGCGGTATTAAACTGGCAAAAATGGGCATATTTTCAAATATTAAAAGTGTCAACAATAAGACTTACCTAAATTTAACCAATGAAAATAACACCATCATTGCCCAAATTGTACCAGACAATTACAATATAGCCAGAATAAAACTCACTAGTTCAAACTCCAACATTAATTCTACAGAGACCGGTGACAACCTAAAGATCTGGCACAACCGATTAGGACATTTCTATTTTAAGGATATCAATAATTACCTAGAATTACATGAAGATAAAGAAACAAATTGCAAGGAATGTGATATCTCCAAAATGAAGAGACATCCACATAACAAAACCACCCCGAAGGCATCTAGAGTCCTAGAAACCATTCACTCAGATATCATGGGACCAATTAAACCAGCCTCAATAGATGGAATGAAATATATCATTACATTTATTGATGAGTTTAGCAGAAAATCATGGGTCTTTTTATTAAAGGAAAAATCAGAAGCCACTAATACTATTTTATATTTTCTCAAGTACTTAGATAACCACTACAACAATAAAGTGAAATTTTTCAAAAGCGACAATGGTAGAGAGTTCAACAACTCAAAAATCAAGAAGTATTGTAGGAGAAATGGGATCAAGAAAATATTCTCTCCACCCTACAATCCAGAAAATAATGGGATAGCCGAAAGATTCAACCAGACAATAGTCAACTCCGCCAAGACACTGTTATATTGGGCAAAACTCAGTTTAGACTTCTGGTCTTTCGCTATTATCTATGCCAACCATCTATACAATATTACTCCCAGAAGTAGCATATCAAACCTAATTCCGAACGAGATATTTTATAACAAAAAAGTCGATCTATCTAAAATCAAAGTTTTCGGTTGTAAATCATTTTATAATAACATCCAAAATAAAAAATCAAAATTCGATATCAATTCTGCAGAAGGGATTTTCTTGGGTATTCAATTCAATACAGATTGCTATATTATTATGGATATCAATAACCAAAATCTTCACCTAGTTAGAGAGGCAAAATTTCTTGAAAATACTCCCGGAGAATACTCATTTAAATACGAAAATGACCATCACAATATTGATTCAAATATAATTAAAAATAACTGTTTCGATTCAAATCCAATCAACACTGAACCAAGAAATCAAACAAACAACAAAGAAATCCCAAATAAAGATAATAATTTAGATAATCAAACTGATAATAATAAAATTTATTCAATTATTCAAAATTCTTCTTTTCACCATATTAACTCAATCTCATCTGATATCCCATTCAGCTTTAAACAGGCTATTAACAGCGAAAATAGCGAAAAATGGATCAAATCCATATCAGACGAATTAGATAATTTATACAACAACAATGTAGTGACTTTTGTCAAAAAAATTCCCAAGGGAAGGAAAATTATTTCAACAAAATGGGTATTTTCCATTAAAAGAGATGAAAATAACCAAATCGTTAAGTTCAAGGCTAGACTCGTTGCTAGGGGATTTACACAAGAATTCGGAATCGACTTTGACCTAACCTATTCACCTACCCTTAATTCTGACAGCTTAAAATTGTTAATTGCTATTGCTGCTAAAATGTGTTGGAATGTTTTCCAACTAGATATTAAAGCTGCTTATTTAAACGCCAACTTAGATAAAACTATTTTTGTTAAAATTCCACCAGGTGATGCCAATTATAACAAAGGATATTGGAAACTTAATAAAGCCTTGTATGGGTTAAGACAATCCGGAAGACAATGGTTCGAAACAATCTCTACTTTCTTAATTGACATTAATTTCATTCAACTTAAATCTGACTCTTGTATTTTTCGCAAATATAATAATAAAAATGAAATTATCTGCATCATCGGACTTTATGTTGATGATATGCTTATTTGTGGAATTGACTCTGAAATTAAAGCTACAATTAACAAAATCAAATCAAAATTCAATATTTCTAATTGTGAACCTATCAAATATCTATTAGGTATTACTGTTGAGCAAGACCAGTTTAATTATTATATTCATCAAAGGAATTTTATTGAGAATCTATTAATTAACTTCAAAATTCCTAATAATTCTAAAAACAATACACCATGTACTCTATCCGTCAGCGAAAACAACAAATCTTTCGATCCAACAACCTATAAAAGCGCAGTCGGATCATTAATCTACTTAGCCAAAAATACTCGGCCTGATATTTCATTCGCAGTCCACAAAGCCGCTAGACATTGTGAAGACCCTAAGTATTCACACTGGATTTGTATAATAAATATTTTAAAATACTTAAATAATACTAAACATTTTAAAATCAAATATAGCAGCCACGGCCAGTTTCATGCTTATTCAGATGCTGATTTTGGGGGGACATTAGAGACCGAAAATCAACATCCGGAAATATTTTTCTTATTGGAAATTCACCAATTTCCTGGATGTCTAAAAAGCAAAGTATCGTCGCCACATCTACCGCTGAGGCGGAATACATTAGTACCTCAGAATGCGCCAAAAAGGCTCTATGGTTCAGAAACATTTTTTATGAATTATTCAACCAAAAATTCACCATCAAAATATTTACGGATAACATGGCAAGCAAAATAGCCATGGAAAACGGAGAATTAAACACCAAATTAAAACATATTGCAATAAAATTCTACTTTAATAAAGACAATATTAAAAATAAAAGAATAAAATTAGAATACAAAAGGACAAATGAAATGTTAGCGGATATCTTAACAAAGGACGTAAACGGACCGAAAATGAAGAAATTTTCTGATCAAATTTTTATTAAATAATACACTTTTATTTTTATCTTATTTTATTTTTATTTTATTATTATAATTTTTAACAAACTCAAATTTATTAAATTTAAGTTTGAGGCGGAATGTTAACATTAGTAATAGTTTATTTTTAATTAGTAATACATTAGTAATTTACATTCTAAGAATATTCATGTAAATGTATATTAATAATACATATTAGCCACAAATTTTTGTATAAATACTTTATGGCTTGATACATTTTATTCATCGTAATTACCTTTTTATTATTTTAATAAATAAACTTTTAATAAAACATAACAAAAATAATAATAATAACAATGACAATAAAACAAAAAGGAAAAATTTATTAATTATAAATTTTTTATTAAATAACTATTTTTCCAGATAGGTAAAATAATAATTATAAATTATTACCATGGAACCTTTTTTTAATTAAAAATCTTATATTAAATTTTTATTAAATTATAATTAATATATTTTTAAAAAAAAAATAAATAAAATAAAATATATTTTAAATATAATAATAATTATATTAATCTTTCCATCTTTTTTAATATATATAAATAAATTAATTTATTTATTATATATTATTTACATTTATATCATTTATTATTACTTAAATAAATTAATTTATTTATTATATATTATTTACATTTATATCATTTATTATTACTTAAATATATTATTTATTATTATTTATATAGATATCATATTAATCAATTATCATATGACTTCATTCATTATTCTATGTTATTTAAAATAAATTTATGTATAATATCTTTTTATTTATGACAATATATATAATATAATAAATAAAGTAATAATAAATAGATTACTTTTTATAATATAATGTATATTATTCCGAAATTAAAGTAATAATTATTAGATGAAATATATATTATATTATATATATTATATATATTATATATATTATATATATTATATATATTATATATATTATATATATTTAGTGTATATAATAAAAATATAAAACTATATATTAAAAAAAAATTTTTTTTTTTTTTTGACTTTATATTAAAAAAATATTAAAAAAAATGTATTTAATTGATGATTATAGGTTAATAATAAATTTAATAAAAAAAAATTTTTTTATTTGTAAAAAAGAAATATAAAAAATATATTAATTTAATATAACTAAATATTGTAATAAAAATATGTATAATATTAATAATAATTATATTTATCATAGTTTTTTAAATTGTATTTATTATAATAAACGTGGATGCTAACTTAAAAAATATAAAACCAGCATTAAGTTATAGTAATAATAAGAGTAAACATAAAATAATGAATCAAGTTTTAAATAATAAAAAGTATTATAAAATAATAATGACTAGTTAAAGAAGAAAATTATAATATTTACTATAGTATTATTAAAGAATATATTTGAAAATCAAAGAAATATCAAAAAATATCTAATATTAATTATTAAAAATAAAACTTAATATATAATAACATTAACTATATTGCATAAAAGGAAAAAAAAATTATATTTTTCCTTTTATGTAATATATTATTCTTAGGGAATAGGGTAAATTAATATTATGATAATTAATCAAATTTATCAAATCAATCAAATCATTATATATTATATTATATATTATATTTATATTGATATTTATATATATATTTTCTTTGATAGATTTATATTTATTTTATATATGGCAATGCCAATGAAAATAAAAAAAAAATTTTTTTTAGAGTGGCTAAATTGGAGATACAAAAAAATCTAAAACGAAAATGTCTCCATCTTTAATAAAAAATGTCTAAAAATATTTCCATATATATATTTTTTTTAATGAATTTCTTTTTTCTTATTATTCTTTAATGAATTTCTTTTTTTTTTTTTTTTTTTTTTTATTATTCTTATTATTATTTTATTCTATTTTCAATAAAAAAAAATTTTTTTATTATTATTATTTATTAAATAAAAAAATTTTTTTTTTTTTTTTCATTTTATTTTATATAATTAATTATTATTTTATTATTTTATTTTATTTTTTATTTTATTTTTATTTCTTTTACATATTTCAAAATATCAACATTTATATATATAAATGTGAATTTCATATTAATATTATAATGTATATATATATAATACATATATACATTAATTATATCTTAACTATTTTTCTTTATTTTTTTATTTACAATAATTGTAAATATAAAATGAAATATATATTTTAAATAAATTTAAAAAAAATAAAATTAATAATTAAAAAATAAAATATAAAAAAATATATATATAAATTATATAATATTATAAATATTATATAATACTTAAAAACATAATATAATATAAAAATTATTATATATGTTGCGCGCTTTTGTTTCATTTAATTATATTTTGTTTTGTTATATGATTTTGTTATTTATGATATTATAATTAATGACTATTGATATTTTATATTATTATTCTTATTTTAACTGTTTTTTTTTCCTTAATTATTATAAAAATATAATTATAATATATAAAAAATATATAATTATTAAAAAATATAAAAATTTATAATAAAATAATAATTTTATATTTTTATATATTTAAATTATATTTATATTATAATGAATATTTATGAAATTGAAATAATAATAATATATAGGAAAATTTTATATCATTATTATTATTTCTTTTTTTTTTCTTATTTCTTAGTTTTTTTTTTTTCACTTTTTGTTTTGTTTTGTTTTTTCCTTTGTTATATCAATATTTTAAGAAAAAAAAAATAATTATTATTATAAATATATTTAAAAACTAAATATAATTATAATTATAATTATTATTCCTTTTTTATTGTTGTTGTTGTTGTTGTTGTTGTAACTATATAAAGATAAAATATGATTTATAAAACAATTATGATATTTATATAAATAAATTAATTGATTAAAATTAAATAATTATTTCACATTTTATAATATTATAATGTTAAATTATTAAAAAAAAATAAAAGAATTATATATATATATTGTATGTATATATATAATATACTTTTTTTCTATATATTAAAAAAAATTATTTTCATTATTTGAAATATTTAATTACTTATCAAAAAAAAAAGAATATTATTATTAGTAACATCTTTTTTTTTTAATAATTATTTTTAAAAAAAAAATAATTTTTTTTGTTTTTTTTGTTTTTTTGTTGTTGCTGTTGTTGTTTTTCGTTTTTTTTTTTTTTTCGTTATTCATCATTTACTTATAAATACTATTTATAAATAATTGATCAATATTTCAATATTTAATATTTATTTTATTTTTTATAGGCAGAACGTCCAGTACATTCATCCATAGAAACTGAAGTAAATCCATGTTCTGACATATATTCAATTTCTGCTCTTACTAAATTAAGTAATGAATCTTGTGTCATATCATCATAACGATTATGATTAACAACAATAAATGGTGCTCCAAGTACTTTTTCCATTTCTCCAAGTGCATAATCAATATCTCCTTTATTATCCCAATCATTAGAATCGGCTTCCCACATAATAATACCGGTATAGCCATTATTTTGAAGAACTCGTTGAATATTTTCATCATATGCACCTCTACCATAAGGTGGTCTGAAGAAGGTTGGTTTAACACCAATGATTTCTTCAAGGGCTGTATCAACTTGAACAAGTTCTTCATTAAATTCTTCTAATGAATGTGCTGTTATATCAATATGATTATAAGTATGACAAGCAACAGTATGTCCTTCATCATACATTCTTTTAAGAATTCTACGACCTTGTTCACTTCTAGCATCCATATAGGTATTACCATTAATAAAGAAGGTAGCTTTAGCATTTAAGGATTTAAGTAAATCTAAAAGTGCTTCATCATAAATGTATGGACCATCATCAAATGTAATTGCCCATTGTCCATCATGAATACATTCATGGAATACTTCAATGGATTCAGCACTATTGGTTTGTTCTATTTCACTGGTAGTACTAGTTTTAGTTGTTGTTGTTGTTGTTGTTGTGGAAGCGGTGGATGTTGAACTGATGGATGTTATTGGTCCTGGTTCATGGCTACTACTTTTATAGGGTTCACGTCCAATACATTGTGACATTGTAACTGCAGTATAACCATGTTCTGACATATATTCAACTTCTGCTTTTACTAAATTAACTAATTTATCTTCAGTTATACCACTATATTGACTATTATTAATTACAATAAATGGTGCTCCAAGATATTTTTCCATTTCACTAATAGCATAATTAGTATCACCTTTGTTTTCCCAATCTGATGGATCAACTTCCCATTTAATAATACCAGTATAACCATGATCTTTAAGAATTTCTTGAATATTTTCATCATGTGCTCCTCTACCATAGGGTGGTCTAATAAATGCTGGTTTAACACCAATAATATCTTCAAGAGCTAATTCAAGTAATGTAATATCTTGAATAATTTCTTCTGAAGTATGACTAGTAAAATCAATATGATTAAATGAAAGACTTTCAACTTCATGACCTTCTTCATACATTCTTGATATAATTCTACGTCCTTGTTCACTAGTAATATCCATGAAGTTATTACTAACAAAGAAGGTAGCTTTAATATTTTTAGATTTAAGATAATCTAAAAGAGCTTCATCATAAATGTATGGACCATCTAAAGTAAGAGCCCATTGTTTATTATTAATACATTCATAATAAACATCAATTTCATTATTATTTGTTGGTTTAACTTCAGTAGTAGTACTAGTACTAGTAGTTGTAGTTGATGTTGTTGTTACAGAAGTTGAAATATTGCTATTACCTTTTCTATAAGCAGAACGTCCTGTACATTCATCCATAGAAACTGAAGTATATCCATGTTCTGACATATATTCAATTTCTGCTCTTACTAAATTAAGTAATGAATCTTGTGTCATATCATCATAACGATTATGATTAACGACAATAAATGGTGCTCCAAGTACTTTTTCCATTTCACCAAGTGCATAATCAATATCTCCTTTATTATCCCAATCATTGGAATCGGCTTCCCACATAATAATACCGGTATAGCCATTATTTTGAAGAACTCGTTGAATATTTTCATCATATGCACCTCTACCATAAGGTGGTCTGAAGAAGGTTGGTTTAACACCAATGATTTCTTCAAGGGCTGTATCAACTTGAACAAGTTCTTCATTAAATTCTTCTAATGAATGTGCTGTTATATCAATATGATTATAAGTATGACAAGCAACAGTATGTCCTTCATCATACATTCTTTTAAGAATTCTACGACCTTGTTCACTTCTAGCATCCATATAGGTATTACCATTAATAAAGAAGGTAGCTTTAGCATTTAAGGATTTAAGTAAATCTAAAAGTGCTTCATCATAAATGTATGGACCATCATCAAATGTAATTGCCCATTGTCCATCATGAATACATTCATGGAATACTTCAATGGATTCAGCACTATTGGTTTGTTCTATTTCACTGGTAGTACTAGTTTTAGTTGTTGTTGTTGTTGTTGTTGTGGAAGCGGTGGATGTTGAACTGATGGATGTTATTGGTCCTGGTTCATGGCTACTACTTTTATAGGGTTCACGTCCAATACATTGTGACATTGTAACTGCAGTATAACCATGTTCTGACATATATTCAACTTCTGCTTTTACTAAATTAACTAATTTATCTTCAGTTATACCACTATATTGACTATTATTAATTACAATAAATGGTGCTCCAAGATATTTTTCCATTTCACTAATAGCATAATTAGTATCACCTTTGTTTTCCCAATCTGATGGATCAACTTCCCATTTAATAATACCAGTATAACCATGATCTTTAAGAATTTCTTGAATATTTTCATCATGTGCTCCTCTACCATAGGGTGGTCTAATAAATGCTGGTTTAACACCAATAATATCTTCAAGAGCTAATTCAAGTAATGTAATATCTTGAATAATTTCTTCTGAAGTATGACTAGTAAAATCAATATGATTAAATGAAAGACTTTCAACTTCATGACCTTCTTCATACATTCTTGATATAATTCTACGTCCTTGTTCACTAGTAATATCCATGAAGTTATTACTAACAAAGAAGGTAGCTTTAATATTTTTAGATTTAAGATAATCTAAAAGAGCTTCATCATAAATGTATGGACCATCTAAAGTAAGAGCCCATTGTTTATTATTAATACATTCATAATAAACATCAATTTCATTATTATTTGTTGGTTTAACTTCAGTAGTAGTACTAGTACTAGTAGTTGTAGTTGATGTTGTTGTTACAGAAGTTGAAATATTGCTATTACCTTTTCTATAAGCAGAACGTCCTGTACATTCATCCATAGAAACTGAAGTATATCCATGTTCTGACATATATTCAATTTCTGCTCTTACTAAATTAAGTAATGAATCTTGTGTCATATCATCATAACGATTATGATTAACGACAATAAATGGTGCTCCAAGTACTTTTTCCATTTCACCAAGTGCATAATCAATATCTCCTTTATTATCCCAATCATTGGAATCGGCTTCCCACATAATAATACCGGTATAGCCATTATTTTGAAGAACTCGTTGAATATTTTCATCATATGCACCTCTACCATAAGGTGGTCTGAAGAAGGTTGGTTTAACACCAATGATTTCTTCAAGGGCTGTATCAACTTGAACAAGTTCTTCATTAAATTCTTCTAATGAATGTGCTGTTATATCAATATGATTATAAGTATGACAAGCAACAGTATGTCCTTCATCATACATTCTTTTAAGAATTCTACGACCTTGTTCACTTCTAGCATCCATATAGGTATTACCATTAATAAAGAAGGTAGCTTTAGCATTTAAGGATTTAAGTAAATCTAAAAGTGCTTCATCATAAATGTATGGACCATCATCAAATGTAATTGCCCATTGTCCATCATGAATACATTCATGGAATACTTCAATGGATTCAGCACTATTGGTTTGTTCTATTTCACTGGTAGTACTAGTTTTAGTTGTTGTTGTTGTTGTTGTTGTGGAAGCGGTGGATGTTGAACTGATGGATGTTATTGGTCCTGGTTCATGGCTACTACTTTTATAGGGTTCACGTCCAATACATTGTGACATTGTAACTGCAGTATAACCATGTTCTGACATATATTCAACTTCTGCTTTTACTAAATTAACTAATTTATCTTCAGTTATACCACTATATTGACTATTATTAATTACAATAAATGGTGCTCCAAGATATTTTTCCATTTCACTAATAGCATAATTAGTATCACCTTTGTTTTCCCAATCTGATGGATCAACTTCCCATTTAATAATACCAGTATAACCATGATCTTTAAGAATTTCTTGAATATTTTCATCATGTGCTCCTCTACCATAGGGTGGTCTAATAAATGCTGGTTTAACACCAATAATATCTTCAAGAGCTAATTCAAGTAATGTAATATCTTGAATAATTTCTTCTGAAGTATGACTAGTAAAATCAATATGATTAAATGAAAGACTTTCAACTTCATGACCTTCTTCATACATTCTTGATATAATTCTACGTCCTTGTTCACTAGTAATATCCATGAAGTTATTACTAACAAAGAAGGTAGCTTTAATATTTTTAGATTTAAGATAATCTAAAAGAGCTTCATCATAAATGTATGGACCATCTAAAGTAAGAGCCCATTGTTTATTATTAATACATTCATAATAAACATCAATTTCATTATTATTTGTTGGTTTGACTTCAGTACTAGTACTAGTACTAGTAGTTGTAGTTGATGTTGTTGTTACAGAAGTTGAAATATTGCTATTACCTTTTCTATAAGCAGAACGTCCTGTACATTCATCCATAGAAACTGAAGTAAATCCATGTTCTGACATATATTCAATTTCTGCTCTTACTAAATTAAGTAATGAATCTTGTGTCATATCATCATAACGATTATGATTAACAACAATAAATGGTGCTCCAAGTACTTTTTCCATTTCACCAAGTGCATAATCAATATCTCCTTTATTATCCCAATCATTGGAATCGGCTTCCCACATAATAATACCGGTATAGCCATTATTTTGAAGAACTTGTTGAATATTTTCATCATATGCACCTCTACCATAAGGTGGTCTGAAGAAGGTTGGTTTAACACCAATAATTTCTTCAAGGGCTGTATCAACTTGAACAAGTTCTTCATTAAATTCTTCTAATGAATGTGCTGTTATATCAATATGATTATAAGTATGACAGGCAACAGTATGTCCTTCATCATACATTCTTTTAAGAATTCTACGACCTTGTTCACTTCTAGCATCCATATAGGTATTACCATTAATAAAGAAGGTAGCTTTAGCATTTAAGGATTTAAGTAAATCTAAAAGTGCTTCATCATAAATGTATGGACCATCATCAAACGTAATTGCCCATTGTCCATCATGAATACATTCGTGGAATACTTCAATAGGTTCAGCATTATTTGCTAATTTTACCTCTTTGATATTACTAAAATTATTCATTGTTAATTTTACATCATTAGTAGAAATAGACAAATTATTGGTTTTTGTTTTTACTTCAGTAGTAGTAGTTGTTGAAGATACAATTTTATCACAATGACCATATTTTTCTTTACAACCTTTACCACAGTAAGCACTACCTGTACCACACCAACCGTATGTACTACAGCATTGACCTGATGGACAGTCCGCATTTCCATTATCAGGACCACAACGAGTATTATTAGATATTATATGAACAGGTTCTATTATTGAGTTACAAATTCCATATTCTTCTTGACAACCAATGCCACAAAATTTATCACCTGTACCACACCAGCCATATTTACTACAACATTGACCAGATGGACATTCTGTATCACCATTATCAGGACCACAACGGTTATCAGTAGATATTTTTTTAGAATGGTCAGATTCTACTATTGAATTACAAATACCATATTTTTCTTGACAACCAATACCACAATATTTATCACCTGTACCACACCAACCATACTTACTACAGCATTGACCTGCTGGACAGTCAGTATTTCCATTATCAGGTCCACAACTAGTATCAGTTGAAATGGTATGAGATTGAAGAGGTTCTACCTTTGTAATTTTATTACAATCACCAAATTTCTCTTGACAACCAATACCACAATACTTATCACCTGTACCACACCAACCATATCTACTACAACATTTACCATCTTCACATCTACCTATGCCATTACCACATTGTTGAGCCGAAATCTTTGATATTGCAAAAGCAATTATAAATAATATATTGAATTTCATAATTTATATATATACAATTTATTATTTTTTTTTTATAATTAAAAAAATGTTTATTATTCGATAAATAATATCAATAGTTCATTAAATATTATTTTTAGATTTATTTATAAATTTATTTTTTTTTAATAATTTATTTCTGAAATTTATTTCTGAAATTAATTTCTGAAATTTATTTCTTTTTTTATATTTATTAATTTATTTATAAGTCATTACAAAAAAAAGAATAAAATTTTAAAATAAAAAAAATACATATAATATTCATATTAAAAAATATCGGTTATATTATTAAATATTATAGGTTAACCATAACCAATAGATATTTAGTATTCATTATGGCTTAATATTAATTAATGCTACATTTTTATACTTAAATAATATAAATAATATATATAATATAAATAATCTTATATTAATTAAATTGGGAGAGTTGCATTTCGCAATGTTGCATTTCGCAATGTTGCATTTCGCAATGGGGCGCATGACAAAGATTTGTAGGTTGCATTTCGCAATGTTGCAATTCGCAATGTTGCATTTCGCAATGGGGCGCATAATTGTATAAATAATTAAATAAATAAAAATATAATATAAAGAATTATTTATTAATTTTTTTTTTTATTTAATAATATTTTTTTATTTAATAATATTTTTTTATTTAATGATAATAATATTTAATATTTTTTTTAATATTGAATATTTTTTTAGTAATTTAATAATATTTTATTTATTTTTTTTATTTAATAATATTGAATACTTTTTTAGTATTTTAATAATATTTTATTTATTTTTTGATTTAATGATATTGAATATTTCTTCAATATTTTTTTTATTTAATGATATTGAATACTTCTTCAATATTTTTTTTATGATATTGAATACTTCTTCAATATTTTTTTTTATTTAATGATATTGAATATTTCTTCAATATTTTTTTATTTAATATTTTAATAATATTGAATATTTTTTGAATATTTTTTTTATTTAATTATATTTTTTATTTAATATTTTAATAATATTGAATATTTTTTTTAATATTTCAAATCAAAAAAATTTTATAAAAATATTTAATTTTATAATGAATTTTTATTTTTATATTTTTTTTTGTAAATAAGTAATTAATAAAAAAATATTTATTTATTTGTTTCTATTATTTATTCTAAAGTTTATATTATTTTTTTTATTTATTATTTGTTATCGTCTTTTTAATAAAAATACATCTATAATACTGTTATTTATTATCTTTTATTTTATTTATTATTATTCATTTATCAAAAAAATAATATAAATATATTTAATTTTATAATAAATTTTTTTTTTTTAATTTTTTTACTTTTTTTTTTTTGTAATTAAGTAATTAATAAAAAAAGAAATATTTATTTATTTGTTTATTTTCTATTCATTTATTTATATATATATTTTTTATTTATTTATTTAATTTTTTTAAATTCTATTTTATTTTATTTCATAACGTGGCTTTCATAATTTGTGTTAAAAAATTTTTCATTTTTTTATTTGTTTTTTATGCGCCTCATTGCAAAAATTTAATATGCGCCCCATATCATATTGCGAAATGCAACATTGCGAAATGCAACACATTCATTAAATTCTATTTTATAAAGATATCACGTGTATATCACTCGTAATATATTCCATACAAATAAAAATTTTTATATATTGTATTATACATTAATTATAAATATATTAGTATATGCATATATATAATTAATTGATTATAAATATATTAGTTAAATAATTATTTATATTAGTTTTTTCTTTTTAAAAAAAATTTAAAAACAAAAAAAGAAAAAAAAGCTTAAAAAGTTCTTTTTTTTTAAATTTTTTAAATTACATCTAAAAAATTATATATTATTATATTATATATATTATATATATTATATATTAATTATTATATATTAATTATTTATAATATATAATAGAATAATAAATATAAAATTAGAGTTACAATATTTATTTTCAGTTCATTCCCATTAATATTATTTATCATTATAATTGTAATATATACGTATTATGAATTAAATGCATTGATTTAATGTATTATTTTTATATAAAACAATTAATTGAATTATATACATTATATTATATTAAAAAAAAAAAAAAAAAGAACAAAATTTTAAATGATTTTTCTATATCTTATGCTATTTCCAAAAAGTGAAAAAAAAAAAAAAAGAAAAAATTTATTATTCTTTACTTTGCCATTAATATTAATCTGGTTACATTAAATACAATTATGTTATAAAAATTCATAAAAAAATAAAAAAAAAAAAAATAAAAAAAAAATTAAATAAAATTATTATGCATATAAATTATAATAATAATAATGTATTAATAATATAAAAATTATTCAACAATAATTCTTCTCTTTAATACATGTTAACACTTCTTTTTTAGCACATAAATTTAAAAATATACTTTTCTTGAAATAGAAAGAAATTCTCTTATAATATATTAATAATATTTTATAATTGAAAGGAAACCTAATAAATAATAATATTTATTATTAAAAATATTAAAAATATTATGTAATATTTATATAATTATATAATTATTAAATATTTAAGAATTGTATAAAAATTAAATTAAAATTATTTAAAAAAAAGTTTATTTATATTATTATATATATATTCCTATAAAGATTTGTATTTGTATAATATAATAAATATCGATTTAATTAAAAATAATTATTATTTATTATTATTTATTTATTATTATTATTTATTTATTATTATTATTATTATTACTATAAATAATTAAATAAAGACAAGTTATAAAAAATTTTTTTTTATTAAAAAAGTTTTTTTTTTTTAATGAATGATAAAATAAAAATAAAATAAAATAAAAATAAAATAAAATAAAATAATATAATAAAATATAAAATGAAAATATATAAAATAGACTATTAATAAATAAAAATAATAATAATAAATATTTAAAAACTAACAATTTAAATAAACTTTGTTAAAAATAATTTAACCTAATTTTATAAGCATTATTATATAATATTAATACTTCTGAGAAAAAAAAAATTAATAACTATTTTTCCATTTTATAATGTCTTTAACCAAAGATTATAGATTCTTTATACCATGGAAAACTTTTTATAAATTAAAAATTCTAAATATTATTTAAATTCTTATTTAATGTATAGAATAACTTTATTTATTTAATTTATACTATATATTAAATAAAGTTATTCTACATTCTATACTATATTGCTTTAAAAAATTTTTTAATTATATGATATACTATAAACTTATTATATAATATAATATAATATAATATAATATAATATAATATAATATAACTAATCATTGTAATTCAAAAAAAGAATGTATAATTCTATAAGATTATTGGTTGATTGATTAATATTATTTAGGCAATCCATTATTTATTTATTTATTTATTTATTTATTTATTTATTTATTTATTTATTTATTTATTTATTTATTTATTTATTTATATTAACTTTTATTTATTTATTTATTTATTTATTTATTTATTTTTTTATTTATTTATTTATTTATTTATTTATTTATTTATTTATTTATATTAACTTTTATTTATTTATTTATTTATTTATTTATTTATTTATTTATTTATTTATTTATTTATTAACTTATTTATTTATTTATTTATATTAACTTTTATTTATCTTATTTATTTATTTATTGATTGATTGATTGATTGATTTATTTAGTTAGTTAGTTAGTTATTTATTTATTTATTTATTTATTTATTTATTTATTTATTTATTTATTTATTTATTTATTTATTTATCAATTTTTAATTATTTTTTCCAAAGTGGATTAATTTTATATTATATAATAGTAAATAAAATACTTCATATTTGAAGTAATAATTAAACATTTTGTATTTTATAATATCACAATAATTATTTAATAATAAATATTATTCTATTAATAATAACTTTTAATAACAATTTTTATTTAAGATACTAATATTTAGTAATAAAAGTTCATAATTCAGGTACTAACCTTACTAAGAGTATTAAAAATAACTGAATGTTAATAATATAAAGTATTAATGAAATACATTTAATTATTATAATAAATATAATAATTATTAATGTATTTGATGTCTTAATTCACTTTTATAAGATTGATATAAAAGTGAATTAAAAATTTTCACTTCTTAAAAAATACGCCATATAAAAAATGTAAATAATAAATAATAAATAATAAATAATAAATAATAAATCAATAAATAATAAATAATGTATATATATATTGTTTAGCCACAAAAAAAAGTAACCGGGTGAAATGGGAAACTTCCATTTAAAAATTTTGGTTTATTTATTTATTTATTTATTTATTTATTTATTTATTTATTTATTTATTTATTTATTTATTTATTTATTTATTTATTTATTTATTTATTTATTTATTTATTTATTTATTTATTTATTTATTTATTTATTTATTTATTTATTTATTTATTTATTTATTTATTATTTATTTATTTATTTATTTATTATTTATTTAGTTAGTTAGTTATTTATTTATTTATTTATTATTTATTTATTTATTAATTAATATCATTTCTTAAATCATTAATAATTATTTTAGTTTTTAATTAATTAACTATATAATTTTATATTTTTTATTTATGAGTGGGGTGACAACATGAAATATTAACAAAATAATATATTATTTATAATATTCATAATTAGGTTTTAATAATTTTTTTATTATTTATTTAATTTACATAATTTTAATAATTAAATACAATAATAAAACAACCTAAAACAATCTACGTTAGTTTGTAAAAATTTTATCCAATTTCTTAGTTTTTTATATAAAATTTTTTTCCAATTTCTTAGTTTTTTATATAAATTTTTTTTTCCAATTTCTTAGTTTTTTCTATAAACATTTTTTTCAATTTCTTAGTTTTTTCTATAAACATTTTTTATTACAATTTAAAATATACATTAAATGTCATTAATTAATATTATTTAATAAAAAACTCATAGAAATTTTATAAAAAATAATTATTTTTTTATTATTAATTTGAAAAATAAACAATATTTCAAAACAATTTTTAACTGTTAATCAAATTAAAAAAAAATAGATATCCATAAAGATTGAAAAACTATTATGGATATTATATATTAATTGATATTAGTTGTTATATAATATTTAATAGTAAAAAGTAGTGTAGAACATAAGATATTTGAGTATATATTTAGAAAGAATAATAGGTAATAGTAATATTAACAAATATTTTCAAATTTATTAAGTAAAAAAAAAAAATATGTATAGTTTATGGTTAAAAAAATAATTATTATACCAATTATTTCAATTGGTATAATAAAATTAAAGGCTTTAAGCCTTTAATTTTTAATAAGTAAAAAGATATCTTAAAAAATTCTTAAACATTAAAGGTTTTATTTAAATAGTTAAATAAATTAAATAAATAAAAAGATATCTCAAAAATTCTTAAATATTAAAGGTTTTATTTAAATATAGAGTTTTAAATGTTAATTATTATTCATTTTATATTATTCTTTTAAAAGCTTAATATTCTATTAATGTATATTAAGTTTAAGTCTAATGGCTTTTAAATAAATTATTATTTTAGTAACACAAGATAATTTTATTTTTATAAATTTTAACACACTATATATAATGTTGAGAAAATAAGTGGACTAAAAAATATTATATATATAATAATAAAATTCATTAAATGAAATTTCAAAACATTTTTTTTTATAAACTTTCATTATTTAAATTTGAAGAATTAAGTTATGTAAGGGTTATGAGAGTAAAAATATAATTTGTAAAACCTATAACCCACAATGAACATAATTCACGAAAAAACTGTTTTGTATGTTCAAACCAGTTTTGTTGTAAAGCTCTAGGTAAAATCTATATTTTTATATAAATTATTAATTTTAAGTCATTAGAAGCAGATATAATCCAGTTTAAAGATAAATTAATGCTATATATAAAAAAAAAACAAGAATAGTTATGATTCATTTATAACAATAATAAATATTTGAATCAAATCTTTAATCATTTTGATTCAAATATTTATTATTGTTATAAAAGAATAACTTGTTTTTTGATTTAGAAATATAATCATTAAGCTCTTAATAATATTCTGAGAAAAGAATTATATTTACTAAGAAATTATAGTCAGAAATTGTAATAATAGATAATATTTCTTTTAGCATAATAATCAATCATTAGTAATAATTATGAAATATTTTGACTAATTATGAAATTAATTATTAATTATTGTTTCAAATAGTATTGCAAGAATATTATAATATTATTTATTTAATTTTATTAAAATAATCATATGTTACTTTTGATTTTTATACCATGTTAAGAAATTAGTTTTTAGATTCTTAGTAAGATTATTTTCATATTATTAAAAAGGATTCTTTAAAAATTAGTATTAATAAAATTATTTTTAAGATTATTTTCTTATTATTAGAAAGGATTCTTTAAAAATTAATATTAATAAAATTATTATTAAGATTACTTTCTTATTATTAAAAAGGATTCTTTAAAAATTATTATTAATGAAATTATTTTTATTAAACAAATTATTGGAATATTGATTATTTTAGTTTTAAATATATATTTTAATTATATTTTATATTATTTTAATCTATTAATCTATTATATTCTAACATTTCGACCTTAGTAGTTTGCTCAAATTACCAAACTTTAACAAATAATATGAAAGTATATTATATTATTGAAATATATTTATAAATATAAATAATATGAATGTTTTTAATAATTATTTTTAAATATTAAATCATGACTTTAATCTTTATTACAAAAATTTAAATTGTATTTATATATAAATATATTACATATATAATATTATAATATAGTAAAAAGAGAATCAATTAAAGGACGAATTATTAGCCTATGTTATTGATGAAAATTACCTACTTTCCATTTATAAAAACAATAACTTAAAAAATAAATATGATGTGAATGAAAAAATAAAATAAAAAAAATATATAAATAGTAATTATATATATAAATGATTATTAATTATTATTAACAATTTATGGAAAATATATAAAATTACAGAATAGAATAAAATAATAATAATAGAAATTATAATAATTAATCCATCAATATTATAATTTTTAAGGATTAATTATATATAATATATAATATATAATATATAATATATAATATATAATATATATTATATGATATTATGGTTACTATTAACAGTCAGTTAATTGGGTTTAATATTATGTCAACTTTATTAATATATTTTTATGATAAAGAGTTACAAATATTTAAATTATATAAATTACATGCTTTTATATTCATACAATGTGGCTCATACATTATATTTAATACAATACATTTTAATACATTTAACACATATTTCACATATTCTAACAGTTACCAATAATAAATTTTGTACGATTCTCCATGTTTATTAAGGGGATTTAAATTTTTTAAATAAACAGAAACACAATTAATAAAACAGAAACACAATCATATAATTATATATGTTATAAATATAAAGATATTACAATTTTATAAAATTTTATAAAAAATAGAATAGAATGGATATAATAATAAATGTTTGTGTTACAGTTTTTTTTTTTTTTTAAAAAAATTTAGGTCTCTTAATAAACATGGAGAATTGTACAAAATTTATTATTGGTAAATCATTATATCATATATCATATATTATATATTATATAAATTCATAAATATTATAATTTTTATCATTATTTCTTTTATATATAAAATTACTACTTATTATTATTATTATTATTTAATATTATTCTTTTTTATTTAAAAATAAGAAGAAAAAATAAAATATATAATGTGAATGAAAATATATATATATATATATATCTAAGATAAAGATAAAAATCAATTTATAATATAATAAAGAATGTTACGTTACAATTATATCTAAATAGTGATAAAAATTAAAGATTTTTTGTATTACACTACTTGAAAAATTTAAATGAAAATTATGATGATGATCATCATTTAAAAAAATATTTTGTATTACCAAGGATTATATTTAAATACTTATTATTGTTTTAATATAAGAATATATTTATTTTTCTTTATTATTGTTTTTCTTTTTAGTATCTTTTTCTTTTTCTTTTTTTTTTTTTTTTTTTATTTTGTGTTTTTTTATGATTCATGTATATTAATATTTAAATTCCATAAAGAAAAAGAAAAAAGAAAAAGAAACAGAAAAAAATTCTTTATTATTATTGTTGTTATTACTTTATTACTTTTATTATTATTATATTATTTATATTTAATATTATATAATATATAATATATGATATAAAAATATTCTTTTTTTTTTTATTTTTCTATAATTGTATATATTATATAAATATTATATAAATATATTTATTAACATTATTAATTATATGTATATATTTATATTTATATATATTTTAAAAAAGATGATAAATCATTTGTAAATTATAATTATAATAGTAATAGAAATTCTAAAGGTTTAGCACATACTAAAAAAAAAAAATCTGAATCAGGAGTTTATTAAATCTAGTTTTAAAAAGACTATTAATTCAATTAAATAAATGCTTTATTGTTATTTATATTTATATTTGTGCTATAAAATAAAATGATTTTAAAAAAATTAATTATATTAAAACAATGTGGAAATTTTATTACTATTATGTAAAAAATATTAATATTGAAAATGAAGAAGATTGTTTTAGTAATCATAAAAAATAGAATTAAAATATAATGGTAAAAATAGAATTAATAGATTTAAATAAAGAAAAATATATAGAATAATTTAATATTTATTATTATTATTATTATTATAATTATTATTATCATTTATTCATAATTATAAATATTATTTATAATAATTTCTATATATATATAAGTTTTTTTTTATAATAACCGTAACCTTTTATAAATATAATAAAAACCCAATCAAAACAAGCAAAATCTTAAGAAAATAAAAAAAAAAAAAAAAAAATAAAATTTGACCAAGTTAATAATAAATTAATAAAAAATGTTTAAAAAAATTCAAATTCAAATAAATATAAAACAAAAAATAAAGAATAAAGAATAATCTATTTCTCTATATATAATTGTTATATTAACAGGAAATAATAAATAATAAGTAACAAGTAATTAATATATAAATAATAATTATAATAAATAAAATATAATATATAATTAATAATAAATACATAAATACATAAATACATAAATACATAAATACATAAATACATAAATACATAAATACATAAATACATAAATACATAAATACATAAATAAATACATAAATAAAGAATATAACAATAACTAAAAGTATAATACTATTTTAAATCATGCCATTTTAATTGAAAGAATTTTAAGCAATAATATTGTTTTAATTATAATATTATGATTTAAAATTCTTTCAATTAAAATGGCATGATTAAAAATATTAATATATTCTAAATATATATAAATAGAAAAATAAAATAAAATAATAAATATGCATAAAAAATACCATTAAACAATAGATTCATGTTTTTTTGATAAAAAAATAATAATATCTGCATCTTTTTTATTTTACATTTAAATTATTATAAATATTGTTGAAAATATATAATTATTATTGTTATTATTATTATTATTAAATATTATTATTTATTAAGATTTTATAAATGATTTACATTAATATATTTTTAATAATTGTTTTTATAAACTTTATAGACACAAAATTTAATACACAAAATTTTATACACAAAATTTAATATTTTTTTTTGACGTATTAATATTATTCAATATATTGAATTATAGTTTATTTATTTGTACCTTTTATAATAATTTTTTTAAAATATGATTTAAAATAAAGTGGTATAAAAATTCTTTTTTTTTTCTTTTTTTTTTTTTTTTATTTATAAAATAAAATAATCAAGAAAACAAAAAAAAAATATAAAAAAATATAAATAAAACAAAACAAAAATATATTATATATTTATATTTTATTAAAAATAAAAGAATAAAAACGAATTAAAAATGGCTTCTGTAATGGTTCATCCTATTGTTCAATTAGAAAAAAAATGCTTAGACTTTGCTAACGAATGTGATAATCAATCTATTGAAAAACGTGAAGCATTTATTAATGATATGCTTTCATTATATCAACATATTTTTATTTATGAAGATGAAAATAGTAAAACTTATGCCAAATATTCAAATTTAGTAAAAAGTATTGGTTACTCTAAGGCTTTAAGTCCAGAAGATTATAATATTATCATAAATGAACTTGAAACTATGTGTGGTGGAGTTATTACTGAAAAATGTAATATTTTATAAGCATCCTAAAATAAATGAGTTATAATCATATCTTTAATTATTTTAAGATTTTTGAAGATAAAGAAAATCGAAAAAAGAAAATCGACAAAAGAAAATATAAAATATAAAATATAAAATATAAAATGAAAAAAGTATATTTTATTTATATTTTTTTAAATAAAATAAGTTAATAAATAATAAAAGATAAAAAATAAAAAATAAAAAATAAAAAATAAATAATAAATAATAAATAATAAAAAATAAAAAATAAAAATAATAAATAATAAAACAAAATAAAAACAAAAAAAATATTAGTTAAAAGAAAAATAAAAGCAAAGCAAATAATAAAAATAAAATAATAAAAATGATTAAATCATATAATTAAATAAATAAAATAAATAAATAAAATAAATAAAATAAATAAGTAAAATAAATAAAATAAATAAATAAAATAAATAAAATAAATAAATAAATAAAATAAATAAAATAAATAAATAAAATATTTTATAAAATATATTTCTCTTAGTTTTTTCATTTTTTAATTTTAATTTTATATAAGTGCTTTATTGATAGTAAAATTTTTTATTTTTTTTTTGCTTTTATTTATTTTTTTTGTTTTTATTTATTTTTTTTGTTTTAATTTATATTTTGTTTTAATTTAATTTTTGTTTTTATTTATTTTTTTGTTTTTATTTTTTATTTTCATATTAAAAATTTTATAATAAATTAAATTTTTCTAAAAATAGAAAATAGAAATTAAGAACAAATAAATGAAAAAATGAAATATGGGAATTAATTTGTCCAAAAATGGGTAATAAAGAGTAAAAAATAAAAAAATGGATATAATAATAAAATTTGTCCAAAAATGGACAATAAACAATAAGAAATGAAATACCGATTTTTTTTTGTTAAAATTGAATAGTAGAAAAGATAAAAAAATATAAATGAAATAATAAAAAAATTATTATCATTATTATTAATGGTTTATTTTAATAAAATATTTAGTAATCATTAATGGTTTATTTTATATAAAATAATAAAATATTGAGTAATTATTAATGATAATTATTTATTTTGTTCTAATTTTTTTTTTTTTATTTTATTTTTAAATAATTATTTACTTTGTTCTACTTTTTTTTTTTGTTTATTTTACTTTTAAATAAGTAATATTTGAATTTTTTTGAATTATTTATGACTGATTATTTTATAATAAAAATGAGCCAATTATTAAAAAACAATTTATTATTGTTTATAAAAATTCATTAACTTTAAAGTGCATAATATAAATTAAAACTTTAAATAATATAAAATTATATTTTTATAACTAAAATAGGAATAATTAATTATTAATTTGATGAATAAAAAAAAAGAAAATTCTGTAGAACCAAAAAAATTTTTTTATTATTGTTTATAAAAATTCATTAACTTTAAAATGCATAATATAAATTAAAACTTTAAATAATATAAAATTATATTTTCATAACTAAAATAGGAATAATTAATTATTAATTTGATGAATAAAAAAAAAGAAAATTCTGTAGAACCAAAAAAATTTTTTTATCTTATATTTTTTTATCTAATAATTTTTTTTTATCTAATAATATTATTTTTATCTAATAAAATTTTTTATCTAATAATGTATAATAATAATATATAGAAAAATATTAATGGTATACTAATAATATTCTTCTATATAATAATATACAATTAATATTCTTCTATATTATAATATACTATTAATATTTTTCTATATAATAATATACAATTAATAATTTTCTATATAATAATATACAATTAATAATTTTTCCATTCCTAATAATATTCCTCTATCTTTATAATTGATAAAAAAATTAGAATTTTTTAATTATTATTTAATATATATAAATAGAATGGTTAAAAAATCCATATATACAACTTTTCAGAAAAAAAAAGCTATATATTGTTTTATAAATATTTTAAATGTTTTAAATTATTATATAAAAATAATTAAAAAAGTTAAGAAACCAAATTATAAAATATATAACAGTAGTTATTTTTGAATTAAATATTATCAACTTCAATTTATTTTGCATAGACAACTTAAATATTATTATTAATTTTTATATACTTTCTTATTTATTTATTTCATAATTTTTTTTTAAAAAGATTTTTTATTAAGAAATATAAGATTATAAAGAATAAGTTATAACCCTAAAAGGAAGGAATACAATAATTTATTATAATAAAATAAAAAAATTTTTTTTTAAAAAAAAAAAAAAAAGGAAAATATTTCAAGTTTATGGAGACATCATACTACATTTGTTCCATCTTTTTTATTATTTTTATTAGTATTTTTTTTTTTTTTTTTTTTTTTTTTTTTAGATTATGAAAGAGACTATTATATTATTTATTATCCAATCTATTAGGAAAATATATATATATATATATATAAATTAAAATTAAAATTTTATTTCCATAATTTAGAAAAAGAAAATTTAATATTTTTTTATAAAAAAAAAAGTATTTTGATTAATATAAAATAATAATATAAATATAAATATAATATAATTTAATATTTACCTTCTAAAAATGTATAATAGGAGAATAAAAATTGATAATTAAAAATTAAAATATATATCTTTCAGAACACATTTTATTTTCTTTTTTTTTTTTTTTTGTTTAGACTAAAAAAATAATAAATGAAAAAAAAAAGATTATTAAGTAATATTAATACATTTATATTTAGTACATTTGTTGATAAAAGATTAAAATAAGTTAAAAAATATTATCTAAAATTATAATGAAATAAATAGGACAATAAAAAATAAGGTGTGTTGATTATATATAAAATTAATACAAAGTAAATGGATATTAGTTTCTTAGAGTATTATACTTTAAAAAAAAAGGTAAAAATTTATAACATCCATAATTAATTCCTATATATCAAACAAAATCAATATTTTTCAATAACAAATTAAATACTAAATTTTTTTCTCAAAGTGTGAAATTTTGGTTATAATTGATTTATTATATATTTGATTAAGAAATTTGAATTATATACTAGGGTTAAAAAAATACATTCTTTTCTATTATCTTTACTGAATTATTTATTATTGTTGTTAAAAAAACAATAAGAAATTAATAATAAAAAAAATAAATAATAAAAAAATTAATAATAAAAAAAAATAAATAATAAAAAAATAAATAATAAAAATTAATAATAAAAAAATAGAAAAAATAAAATATATAAAAAATAAAAAATAAAATATATAGAAAAAATAAAATAAAATTTATGAAATTGTGTTATTGTTAAAAAATAATTGTATATTAAATTTATTATTAAAAAGCATTTTAATATTTTTATTATAAAAGATTAATTTTAATAAAGAGATAAAGTAAAAATTAATAAGCAAGATATCAATATATTTTAAATTTTTAATATAAATTAATATATATTTATAATATAAAGAGAAAAATCTTTAATATTTTATTTATTCAGTTGTATGTTTTTTTTCTCATTATATAATTATTATAAATATAATATATATATATATATATATAAAATTTTGAAATATTATAATAATAGAAGTAATAACTAAATTTGTTTTATTTTATTTTTATTATTAATTTTTTATTATTATTTTTTTTATTTTTATTTTTTTTATTATATTTTTAATTATATATATTATTTTTACATATTCATTTATTTGTTTATGTGTTTTATTTTTACTTTTTGTTTTGAATTAATTACTTTTAACTTTTTAATTTTTTTACCGTTTTTAATTAATCAAAAATTTCGTTATTAAAATTCGTTATTATTAATCTATTTATTACTTGTATTTATTTTTTCTTTTTAATTTCTTTTTTTTTTAAATTTATATTTTTTATTTTTTACTCTTTTTTCTAAAATAGCAAAATTTGTATTTAAATTTTTTTAAAAAAAAATTTAAATACAAATAAACAATTTTTTGATCGATCTTTTTAATAACAGGTGTTTGGTTTAATCTTTTTTAAATAATTTTTTTAATTATATTTATATTTTTATTTTTATTTTTATTGTTTGTATTAATATTTGGACCATTATTTAATTTATTTATTTATATCGTTACACAAAGTAGAATCAATTCTTTCTTCTTCTGTTATCTCTTTTTCCATTTCAATTATTTTATTTTTTAGGATGTGACTCATTTCACCAACTTAATCTACAAAAATTTACACTTCTTAAAAAATTAAAAAATACGCCATATAAAAAATGTAATTATTTTTCAAATTAGAAAATTTATTATATTTAAATTTATTTATTTACTTATTTATTGATGATATAATTGTATATATATATATATAATTGAATATATATTAAATATTATATAGAAATCTGAGTAGTAACCAATTAACAAAAATACCTAAAGAAATTGGAAATTTAAAAGACCTTTATGAATTGTAAATATTAATTTTTTGTAAAAATAATAGTAATAATATTATGTAATTTTAAAAAGTATATATTCTAAATTAAAAAGTATATTTAAATATTTGTTTTTTAATTAATTATTTTTTAAATTAATAAATTTATATAAAAATAAAAAATTATGTAGAAATTTATATAATAATAAATTAACTGAAATTCCTGAAGAAATTGGAAATTTTAAAAATCTTGAACAATTGTAAATATTATTTTTAGTAATAATAGTATTTTTTAAATAATATTAATAAGATTATATTATATTAAAAAAATGAAATATTATTTAATTAATGTTTATTTTTTTAAAATAATAATAATGTAATATTTAAATATATATAGATGCTTGGCTAAAAACCAATTGAATGAAATATTATTTAATTAATGTTTATTTTTTTAAAATAATAATAATGTAATATTTAAATATATATAGATGCTTGGCTAAAAACCAATTGACTGAAATTCCTAAAGAAATTGGAAATTTAACAAATCTTGAACAACTGTAAGTTTTAATAATATAATTTTATTAAGGTTTCCATACTGTTTAAAATAAAAGCAAATAATTTATTTATTATTATTTATTTATTTATTTATTTATTTTTTTATTTATTTTTTATTAATATTTATCATTATTATTTTATTATTGTTTATATTTTAAAATTATGTTTATGTTTAAATTATTCAAAAATTAATTAAAAATTAATTATTACTTTTTATAGTGAAATATATAGTAACCAACTGACCAGCATTCCTGAAGAAATTGGAAATTTAAAAAATCTTCGTAAACTGTAATAATCATTATTACGATTATAGTATTAATTAAAAAATGAATAATTATTAATTTTTTTCCTTTTTTTTTTTTTTTTTTTTTTTTTTATGGTTTTTTAATTATTTTAAATTAATTATGATATATACTTTTATAAAAAATAAATTTCTATTATATAGGAGTATGGGTGGAAATCAATTGCAAACAATTCCTGAAGGTTTTGGAAATTTTGAAAAACTTTCATATTTGTAAATGTTAAAATTTATAGTAAAGATTTAATGAATAATTGAATTAAAATAAATTATGAATTTTTTTGAAATAAGAAAATATATAATATACATTTAAATGTTTATTCATTTATTCATTTATTCATTATCAATTTTTTTTATTTATTAATTATTTTTAAATAAATATTGATATAATTTCTTTAACTTATATATTTATAATATAGAGATTTAAGTGGAAATCAATTGACTGAAATTCCTAAAGAAATTGGAAATTTAAAAAAACTTGAAGAATTGTAATAATAATATTTTTAAATAATATTAATAAGATTATATAGTATCAATTAAAAGATAAATAATTATAATATGTTAATCTATTTATTATTATTATTTTTTTTTATTTATTAATTATTTTTTGAATAAATAATTATATAAATATAATTATAAAATAATAATAATAATAATAATAATAATAATAATAATAATAATAATAATAATAATAATAATAATAATAATAATAATAATAATAATAATAATAAAAATAAAAATAATAATAATAATAAAAATAATAATAATAATAATAATAATAATAATAATAATAATAATAATAATAATAATAATAATAATAATAATAATAATAATAATAATAATAATAATAATAATAATAATAATAATAATAATAATTGCATAGACATTTAGATGATAATCAATTTCCCGAATTTCCTAAAGAAATTTTAAATATAAAAAGTCTTAAATATTTGTATGCATTCTTTTTTTTTTTATTTGTAATAAGAACATACTAAATAGTTGAAAAATTAAATTATTTATTATGTATTTTAATATTTATTTGTTTATTTTTTTTTATTTTCCAATATTTTTGAATAATGACAATTATCTAAAAAATAATTAATAAATATAACAAATAGATACTTAACGAGTAACCAATTGACCGAAATTCCTAAAGAAATTGAAAGTTTAACAAATCTTGTTACATTGTAAATCTTCATTTTTGTAATATAATATTATATTAAATAATTGAAATAATAAAATTATATAATGTATGATATACTAATATATATTTTTTTTAATATAAAAATATAATTATATAAAAATTTATCAAATATATATATATATATATATATAATATAGAACCTTAAGTGAAAACAAATTAACCGAAATTCCTAAAGAAATTGAAAATTTAACAAAACTTCATTATATGTAAATTTTTTTTATAATAATCATATACTTAATTTTTTTTTTTTTTGATAATTATATTAATTCAAAAATAATATTAATTATTATTATATAGATATTTGAATGATAATCAATTTACCGAATTTCCTATAGAACTCACAAATGTAAAAAGTCTTCAGTATATGTAAATATTTATTTTTGTATAATAATATTAAATAATCGAAGTAATTAAACTATTTATTATTTAAATTAGAAAATGTATGATGTCCTATAATATTTATTTGTATATTAATATTTTTTTTTATTAATTATTTGTTGAATAAATGATATATATAATTATATAAATAAAAATTATATATTATATATTATAAATATTATATAGATATTTAAATGATAACCAATTGACCAAAGTTCCTAAAGAAATTGAAAATTTATTAAAAATTTCTGAAGAAGGTTCTTCAAAACTTGTAGTAATGTAGGAACTTATTTTTTTTATTGAAAATTATAATATATATAATTGAAAAAAAAACATTATATAATATATATATATATATTTATTTTTAAATATATTTAATCATATTTAATCATATTTCATATTTAATTATATTTATATATTATTTAATCATATTTATATATTATTTATTATTTGTAACCTCAAAGTTTATTAGATAATAATTGTTTAAATCCTTTAACAGATGAAATATTAATTGATTTTAAAAATAGATTAAATAATAAAATTAATATGTATGTAATAAAGTAGTAATTTAAATAATTCATTTATAAATATTTTTTATTTTTATTTTTTTTTTTAATAAATAATGATATATTATTCTTTTTATAACTATAATATTTATAATATAAAAGATTTACAAGAAATAATCCTGATGAGAAATGTGAATCTATTACTACTGAAATAAAATGTGGTCAAGGTTATGAAAAATGTCCAGAAGGTCAATGCTGTAGTAAAGATGGTATTTGTGGAACTACAGACGCTTTCTGTTCAACTTCCAAAGGCTGCCAATCAGAATATGGAGAATGTAAATGTGGTACAGAATTTGGTTCTTGTCCAAGTGGATTATGTTGCAGTAAACATGGATGGTGTGGATCTGATTCTAATTATTGTTCTGTTAAAAAAGGATGTCAATCAGAATTTGGAGAATGTAGATGTGGTACAGAATTTGGTTCTTGTCCAAGTGGATTATGCTGCAGTAAACATGGATGGTGTGGATCAGATTCTGCCTACTGTTCTTCTAAAAAGGGATGTCAATCGAAATTTGGAGAATGTAGATGCGGTAAAGAATTTGGTACTTGTCCAAATGGATTATGTTGCAGTAAATATAAGTGGTGTGGATCAAGTTCTAATTATTGTTCTATTCGTAAGGGATGTAATTTATCATATGGAAAATGTAAATAAATTCTGTATAAAAATTAACAAAAAAAAAAAAAAAAAAAAAAAAAGAAATTATTGTAAAAATAATTTATATTTTTTTTACTTATAATAACTATTTAATAAAATAATTGCTTCATTAATATATATATATATTAATAATTTTATTGGCTTATAATATTTAATTATAATAATTTTAAGTAATAATATTAATACTATTACTAATAATAATAATAATAATAATACTATTACTACTAATAATAATATATATATTTTATTATTAGAGAATATTGTTATAAGTTATATATTTATATATTATTTACTTTTTTTTTTTTTATATGTTAAAAAATATTTTTATCTTTGATAAAAAAAAATAAATATGTTCAAATAAAAAATATATAGAATAATAAACATTAGTATCTATAATCTATAATCTATTAAAAATGATAACATTTAATTATACTAATAATGGAATTAAAAAAAATATTATATTTTTTTAAATTTTGTGTAATTAATTAAATAAAGAATTCTTGTTAAAAATTTGAAAATATATAATTAAAATTTAATAACTTTAAATTTAAAATATTAATTATTATGGTTATTATAATTATTATGTAATATTAACTTTATTATTTTTTACCTTTTTTGTTTTATTATTATTATTATTATTATTATTATTATTATTATTATTATTATTATTATTATTATTTAAAATGATTAATAATATTGTAGATATTTATTTATTTATGTATGTATCTATTTATCTATTTATCATTTAGTATTAGTATAATACTAAAAATTATTATAATTTAATATATATAAACTTTGTTTTATTTCTCATTTTTGTCATTTTTATAACCAATAATATATATTTAATCTTTAATAAAAAAAACACATACAAAATATATATTTAAATAATTTAAAAACAAAAAATAAAAAAGAAAAAAAAAAGTATAAATAAACTTCAAATATCCTTTTCATATTAAAATTAAATCCAAATTATTTAATTAATAAAAAAAAAATTTATAAATTTTTTTTTTTTTTTTAAAAAAAGTATATATATATATACATCATATATATATATAAATAAATTGAAAAAATGCATTTCAATTCCAAGTCATTTTTAGCTTTATTAACTATTGTACCATCTACATTAGCTGCTGTTAATGGCAGATGTAGTGGTAAAGATGGTATATGTATTGATACTGAAACATGTACTAGTTATAGTGGTCAATATGTTTCTGGTAAATGTCCAAATGACCCAACTAATATAAAATGTTGTGATGATATTCCTTGTCAATCTGATGATGGAAGAACAGGTAGTTGTATGTTTACGGATCAATGTACAGGTGATACTATTTCTGGAAAATGTCCAGGAGGTAGTAATTTTAAATGTTGTATTCCAAAGGCAGTTGGAACTAAGTGTTCTTTCGAAGGATTAAATGGTACATGTAAGTATGTAGATGATTGTTCTTATGGTTTTACAGCTACTGGTTTATGTCCAGGAGGTTCTAATATTCAATGTTGTCTTCCAAAAACTACATGTGAAAGTGATGATGGTATAGAAGGTCAATGTTTACAAGTTAGTGAATGTGATACTGGTAATATTGTTAGTGGTAAATGTCCAGGAAATAGTAATATTAAATGTTGTCTTCCAAAACAAGCTGCAGTTGGAACTAAATGTTCTTATGATGGATTAAGTGGTATATGTAAGTATGTTGATGATTGTTTTTTCGGTTTTAATGTATCTGGTTTATGTCCAGGAGGTTCTAACATCAAATGTTGTCTTCCAAAGAATAAATGTGAAGATGATGATGGTGTAGAAGGTCAATGTTTACCAACTAGTCAATGTACTACTAATAATATTGTTAGTGGTAAATGTCCAGGTGGTAGTGATGTTAAATGTTGTCTTCCTAAACCAGCTGAACCTAAATGTTCTTATGATGGATTAAATGGTAAATGTAAAAATGTTAATGATTGTGATGGTTTTACCGTTTCTGGTTTATGTCCAGGAGGTTCCGATGTTAAATGTTGTCTACCAAAGAATAAATGTGAAAGTGATGGAATTGAAGGTGAATGTTTACCTATTAGTAATTGTGGTACTGGTAATATTGTTAATGGTAAATGTCAAGGAGGAAGTGATATTAAATGTTGTCTTCCAAAACCACCAGAAGTTAAATGTACTTATGATGGATTAAAGGGTATATGTAAAAATGTTAGTGAATGTTCTGATGGTTTTACTGTTTCTGGTTTATGTCCAGGAGGTTCTGATGTTAAATGCTGTCTTCCAAAGAATAAATGTGAAAGTGATGGAGTTGAAGGTGAATGTATATCTGTTGGTCAATGTAGTACTGGTAATATTGTTAGTGGTAAATGTGAAGGTGGTAGTGACATTAAATGTTGTCTTCCAAAACCACCAGAAGTTAAATGTACTTATGATGGATTAAAGGGTATATGTAAAAATGTTAGTGAATGTACTGATGGTTTTAATGTTTCTGGTTTATGTCCAGGTGGCTCTGATGTTAAGTGTTGTCTTCCAAAGAATAAATGTGAAAGTGATGGAGTTGAAGGTGAATGTATATCTGTTAGTCAATGTGGTACTGGTAATATTGTTAGTGGTAAATGCCAAGGTGGTAGTGACATTAAATGTTGTCTTCCAAAACAAACTACCACCACTACTACTACTATAACAAAGAAAACTTCTATTACTACCACCACTATTACAACAACTAAACCAGAAACAACAACAACAACTACAACTACTACCACTAAACCAAAAACTACTACAACCACTACAACTACAACTACTAAACCAAAAACTACTACAACCACTACAACTACAACTACTAAACCAAAAACTACTACAACCACTACAACTACTACCACTAAACTTAAAACTACTACCACCACCACCACCACCACTACTACCACTACTACAATTCCACCTACTCCAACTGTACAATGTGCAAATAGTTTTAGTGTATGTGGTGGAAGTGAATACCCAGATGCTCCAAATTGTTGTGTAGCTGGTTATGTATGTGATAAAACTTATGAAAAATATTATATATGTCTTCCAGAAAATCTTGTTAATACAAGTACTACAACAACAACAACAACAACAACAACTACTACTACTACCACCACTACTACTACTACAACAACTACAACTACAACTCTTGTTCCAACTGGTTATCCAACAGGAAATGAAGGACAAATATGGACTTTCTTCTTAAATAAAATTGGAAATCCATTCGGTGTTGCTGGTTTAATGGGAAATCTTTACGCTGTTTCTGGATTAATTCCAAATAATCTCCAAGATTCCTTTGAAAGAACTCTTAAAATGAATGATGAAGATTATACCAAAAAAGTTGATAATAATTCATACACTAACTTTGTCAATGATTCAGCTGGATATGGTTTAGCTCAATGGTCTGATCCATCTGTTAAGAAAGCTCTTCTTGATTATGCAAAAAGTAAAAATCAATCCATTGGAAGTCTTGAAATACAATTGGAATTCATTTATAAAGAACTTACTGAAAAGTATTCCTATGTATTAAATATATTAAAGTTTACAAGAAATATTCAAGAAGCATCTGATCGAGTATTAATTGATTATGAACAATATAAAAATTTAAATATGGCTATAGTACTTAGAAGAAGATCTATTGGAATTGAAATCTTTAACAGACATGTTAAATAAGAAATTATTAATATAATATATTTTTAAAATAAATTTTTAATATATATTATAAATTATTTTTTATAAAATAATTAATTATTTCTTATATATATATAAAATATTAAATATTAAAAATAAAATAATATTTTAATATATAATTCTTTCATATCATACTTTCATTAAAATAAAAGTATGTATTTTGAATTGTGGAATTATAAATATATTAGTATATTTATATTATTATAAATATAAATATACTAATAAATAAATATGAAAAATTCATATTTTGTTATATATTGTTTATATACATAAATTAAATAAATTATTTATTGATATATTTTTTTAAAAAAAAATAAAAAAAAAAAATTATTTATTGATATATTTTTTAATAAAAAAAAAAAAAAAATTTAAAAATGAAATATATAATATTATTTTTATTATATAGTATAATAAATCTTAAAATATATTAAATATATGTAGATATATAAAAATATATAAATATATTAATATAACAAAAAATAAGAAATAAAATAATAAAGAAAAAATAATACAATAATTAATTAAATAAATAAAGAAAAAATAATACAATAATTAAATAAATAAATAAATAAGTATATTTGATAATAATGTTTTTTTTTTTTTTTTTTTTTTTTTTTTTTTTTTTTTTTTTTTTATTAAAATCAAATAGAAATTATTGAAGAACAAAAAAGATTTTTTTATTTATATTAATTTTTACTCTAAAGTGAATGCATTCACAAATGATAGCATTTATTAAAAAAAAAAATCATGAACTTTTTTTTTTTAATTTTATTTTTATTTTTATTTATATATATTACTTTTATGATTTATTCATTTAAAGTTTCATTTATATCATATATATATATTATATATATTTTAAAAATTTTTATTTATAAAAAAAGGTAAATATATATAGAAAAAAATTTAATTATAATAATAGTAAAAAAAAATAACTAGTTAATAATAAATCTATATATATAATGATAGAAATGAAAACTTTCAATTATTTTCCATACTTAATTTATTATTACCCAAAAAAAAAATGAATATAAAATATTTAAATGGTATTATATAAATCAATTGTTACTTCTATTATATATATTATATATACATATATTTATATTTATATTTATATTTATATGTATTTAAAATTATATATGACATATAAAAAACACTAATTAATAATATAATTCATGTTATTAATATTTTATTTAAGTGATTAATAACGACAAAACAAAGTTATTAAATGTATATATTAATAAGTATTTTTATTAAATTTTTATTTATATATATTTATGATTAAAATAACTAATATTAAATAATTATATATATAATTATATATATACATTATTACAAATTTAATAATTTTAAATATAGTAATAAAATAGATATTATAAAATTTATACATATTAATTATATTACATATTTTTTTTTTAAAGTAATAAAAAAGATACAGAATAAAAAAATATTAACATTATTATTATGTATTTTAAAAAATAAAAATTATATGTATATGAAATAAATATTTATTTCTACAAGAACAAAAGTTTTGATATATATATATTATTTTTAAATAAATATTTATAAAATAAATAATGTTTAAGCTGAAGAAGCATTTATAGCATTTTGAACAGCAGCTTGAATACCATTTGGTTCAACCTTTACTGTAGTTTTCTTTCCATTAACATTAATAGTAAGTTCTTTAGTAAATACATTGTAGAAGTAATTACCTCTTGGAACAGATTGAGTTGACCAAGTTGTCCAACCATTATTTGTACTAGTTGTTATACCACCAGTTGTTCCACCAGTAGTTTTTCCACCAGTAGTGGTAGTAGTAGTAGTAGTTACACCACCGGTAGTTGGCATATTCCAACTCCAAGTCCAACCACCATTATTGGTAGTAGTAGTAGTAACACCATCAGCTGGAATTGGTAAAGCTGAAGTAAATGATAAAGCAATAGCAGTAGTTAAAAGAGTAATGAAACGCATCTTTGTTATTATTATATATATGATTGAAATAGCGAAAAAAAAAGTATATAGATTCTTGATAATTATTAATTTACTTTGTTTTTGTTTTGTTTAAATAATGATTTAAATATTTAATTTACTGTCAATTTAATGTGTAATTAATTATTATAATAAAATTATCTTATAAATTTTTTTTTTTAATTGTTAAAAAGAAAAAGTGTAATATATAACACTTGTAAAATTCTTTTAATACAATTTATAAATTTTTCAAATGAAATTAGATTTCGTATATAAATAAACAAGTATAAAAACCTTTTAAAATATTTTTAAAAAAAAAATATTTTATGCTGTATTTATATTATTTCTTATTATTTCTTATTATAAATTAATTAAACACTTTAGTTGATTTTTAATAGGAATAAAAAATGCATTAATAAATAGAATTATATATAAAAATAATAAAATAATAATAATAAATAAATAATATTTAATAAATAATAATAATTAATATTAAATATATTTAATATTATTTTACTATTTAATAATTATATTATTAATTTTAATATTTATTAATATAATATTATATTTTTCAATATAAACATTATATATTAACAATTTATAATATTTTAAATAATTTATTTTTAATTAATAATTAATATATAAAACGGTAAAAATGAAAAAAAATTTTTTTTAAAAAATTACCGTTTTTTTTTTTCATTTTATTATAATAATAAAGTTTATTCTATAATAAATATAGGAGATATTCAACATAGAATTATGTATTTTTAACATAATCCTGTATTTCATGTGTTTATATATAATAATATATCATGTGTTTTCATAAATTTTGTCTTAATGTAAAATTTATCAAACTTTTATTTTCCAAAATAATTATGAAATGTATCTTTCACTTTTTTTAAACAATTTAAGTAATAAAAAATTTAATAAAAAATTTAATAAAAAAAAATTAAAAAATTTAACAAATAAATAAATAAATAAATAAATAAATAAATAAATAAATAAATAAATAAATAAATAAATAAATAAATAAATAAATAAATAAATAAATAAATAAATAAATAAATAAATAAATAAATAAATATATAAATAAATAAATAAATAAATAAATAAATAAATAAATAAATAAATAAATAAATAAATAAATAAATAAATAAATAAATAAAAAAATAAATAAATAAATAAAAAATAATAAAAAAAATTTTTTTTCTTTATTTTTCAAAATTTAATTAATGATTATGGATACATAATATTTATATATATAATTTTATATATTTATTTTTTTATTTATAAAATAATAAATAATAAAATTTATTAGAAATTAAATTTTTTTTTTTATTAAAATAATTTTTTTATTTATTATTTAATATTCCACAATATTTTAATAATATATCTTAAAAAAAAAAAAAAATAAAGTAATAAATATTAAATATTAATTTCTTAGTTTAGTCTTGGTGATGAAGGAGGTAAAGGAGTTAAAACATAAAAATATTTAATAAATAAAAACCTTTAATATAATTTTTATATATGACAATTAAATTATAAATTTATTTAAAAAATTTAAATAAATAAATATAAAAAAAACATTTTCATAATATGAAATTTAAAATTTTAAAATATATATATATTTTTATTTTTTTTTTATTTTATTATTTTTTTTAATGAGTTTATTATTATTATTTATGATATAATATACTATGCATATAATATATCATTGTAAATATATATACATCGTTAAATATGATTATGAATAATAGATGCAACTAAAAATATTTAATTATTTAATGAATAATTAAATATTTTAAATTATATACTATAACCAAAAATAATTATTAAATAATTGTTTATTTTTTTTTTTTTTAGTGTATAAAATTGTTTAATAGATTATATTATATTATAAACATTAAATATAGTAAAAAAAAAGTTTTTAATTATTCAAAAATATAAAACAAAACTTAAAATAAATGTTAATAAAATGAATGATGAAGAGATATTATTAGTTGTGGCTGCACTATTGGTATTTTGCATTTTATTTTGATCGTATCCTACAGTATTATTTACTGGATTGCTATCATTTCTTATTGTATCATTCATTGGGTTAACATTTAATTGGTTGTCTTCTATAGTATTATTTAAAGGATTATTATCTTGGTCATTAATAATTGTCATGGTTGGTTGAATATTAGTTGTTGTAGTCAACATTATGGTAGTGGTAGTATTTGTGGTTGTAGTAGTAGTAATAGTAGTATTTGTGGTAGTAGTAGTAGTAGTAGTAGTAGTAGTAGTTGTTGTTGTTGTTGTAGTTGTAGTTGATGTATTAGTATTGGAATAAGAAATTGAAGATCCTTCACGAATAGATGGTTCGGAATTATAATTCATATTAAATTGTTTACAAACAGTATTAGAAATAACTTTAGTCCAATCCATAATACCATAGGCAGAAGATACACCAGCTTCAATACCATGAATAAAATCATTATAAGTAAAGTGATAAGTTCTTTTAGTTCCTTTATGTAAACGAGTTAATGAAGTATCCCATTTCATTTCTTCATCTAAACGTTCTTTATAACTATATACTTTTTTACCTAAAGTAACTGGATTAAAAATATGTTTAACAATAGATTTTAAATGTTTTTCGAATAATTCTTTTGATGGACAAGTTTTTAAACCATCACAACCAATAAATTTATCAATAATTACACGAGTACCAGGTTCAGCTTCTTCATTTCTATTAACTTTATTCCAATAATCTGAACCTTTACCAACAAATTCTGTATATTTCTTTGTAGGGAATACTTCTGTTTCAAGTCTATCATTCATACCAATACTCCAGGTTTGATCAAAATCTTGATCAATAAAATAATACTTATATTTGGAATAATTATATAAAGTACCTTCAGTTTCTTCACTAGGATGATAAGTAACAAAATTTGAAGTAAGGAACCAATAGGAATCCCAATGACCAGCAAGATATTCAAGAGCAAGAGCTTTTAACATAGATTCTAAATCAAGCCAATTATCATTTATATTTTTAATTTGTTCTTCATTAGTAACATCTGCCTCAACAAGTTTTTTCATCATTTCTTTTAATTCAATTTTAAGATCTGAATCTTTATTGGATTGGAAACCTGCTAAATGATCTGGATCATCAGGATTGAAATCTGCACCAGTAGAACAATCATAAATTGGAGATAATTCACATTTTTTAATAGAACCATCTGAATTACCATAGAATGTTGATTTAATAAAACTTTCAGTAGTAGTATCTTCTTGTAAAACATAAAGACCAATACCAGTACCATCTTTAAGGTAAACACGAGCAGCTACTGATTCATGAGCTGGATTACCAATAGCATGAGCAATATCACCATATAAAATTTGACGGAAGAAAGTTGGATCATAAGAACTTGGTCTAAATTTGAAAACATTTCTTTTGTATAAATTATCACCATCTCTTAATTGAATTCTAAATTGGAATTTATCTTCATCATCATTTTTACTTGAAGTTTTAACATTCTATTTATTTATATTTAAAAAGAATATATATTTAATATTATTATTATGATTATTATTATTTTATTTTATTAATATATATATATATATTTGGTTATAAAAACCAATTTTATTTATAAAATAAGAGAAAACAAAACAAAACAAAAAAAAAAAATTACCTTAAAAACGTGTACAGTATCCTTTAATATGAATGTTATAGTTTTAAAGTTATCCCATCCAGCTTCAACAAAATATTTTTTATCAACATCAACTATAACAGTTGGAACATAAGTTGGATCGAAAACTTCAGTTCTACCAATGCTTCTACTCCATGGCTTACTATCTGGATAATAAAATTCTGGCATATTATAAACAGTTAAAGGACGACCGAAAAGTTCATTATGAGTAGTTTTATCTTTAACTGTACGTTCTATATCTTCTTTTCCGCCACAAATATATTTATATCTAAAATGTTATTAAAAAAAATTATAGATAAAAATAAAAAGGTTATTACAAATTATTATATACAAAATCATATTTATATAATGTTATTTTTTAATGTATAAAAAAGTAGATTATATGAATATATATATATTTTTTTCTTTTCATTATAATATTTACTTAGTATTAAGTGGAACATCAACTGAAGTTTTATAGAGATTTGAACACTCTGAACTTTGTGACATTGAATGGGTTTCGCCATTAATACTTAATTTACAACTACCATTAAAAGAAATGACTGAGAATTGTACAGCCAAAGCATTTGATATAAAACCTAATATTAATATTTTTTCCTTTAAGTTCATTTTAATATTAATTTTATTTAATATAAATAAGAATATAAATAAATATGATATTTCGTATATATATTTCTTTTTTTCTTTTTTATTTTTTTTTATAATTTATTCAATTAAGATATTAAAATTTATTATAATTAGAAATAAAAAAAAAAATTAAGGAAAAAATTAAAGCATTTAAATATAAATAGTAAAATATTATGAAGTTTTTAAAATCATGTAAATATATAAGAAATACTTTAATTAAAAATTATATTTAGTTTTATAGAAAGTTATTTTAAGTTATATTTACAGTAATTATTATTATTATTATTATTCTTATTCTTATTATTATTATTATTATTTAAACAAATATAATAATATTAAAACATAAACAATTTTAACTTTTAATTAAAAAATAATTATTATTTTGAAATCTAATTATTTAAATTTAAATGATGTATATAAATTTAGATAGGATAATTGAGAATTTCTTTAATCGAATAAATAACTTTAAATTAATGTAAACAAATGTATGATATAAACAAACCAAATATATTAAAGTTTAATTAAAAATTTAAATAATAATATGATTATGCTTTTTTATATATAAAGTAAATATGAAATAGTAGTATTGTTAATTTAAATAAATATATTTTTTTTTTAGCCATAATTAATATTATATAAATAAAATATTTTAATAGTTCATTGTTTATAATAAAATTTTGTTTCAAATGTTTCATCATCTATAAAATGGAAATAATATTACAACTATGATAATTATTATTATTATTGATATTAATTATAATTTTTTATTTATCTAATATATAATTATTATTATTATTATTATTATTATTATTACTCTTTTATTATTATAATTATTATTATTGTTATTATTATAATCATAATTATTATTATTATTATTATTTATTATTATTATTATTATACCTTTTATAAAAAAATATAAACAAAAGCAAAAGACAAACAAAAAAGACAATTTTTAATTATATAAACTTTTTAAAATTTTAAAAAAATTGTATTATTTTGATAACCGATAATCATTTAATTCTTTAAAAATTTTTTTCGGTAAACATATAATAATAAACTTTTAAAAAAAATTTTTAGTATTAATTCATATTATATTAATATATATTTTAAAGTTTTTTAGTTTAGAAGGATTAAATAAATAAAAAGAAACAAATGTAATGCGCAGCATATGAATATTAATAAAAATTTAATATATTAATATATATTTATTTACTGGTTAAAACAAAAGTAAATAATTATAAAAAATTAACTTATTTATTTTTTTTTATTATTTATATTTTATCCTTTACTGTTTATTTTTTTTAATTTATTTATTAATGTAATTTCTTAAATATTCTTTATATAATCTTTATTAATGCATCTATGCATCTAGTTTTTTCTTTATAATTATTATCATAATAACAATTTTTTTAGATTAAATTTTATTTTTCTATTATAAACTTTATTTTCCAATTTATAATAATATATTCTTATAATATAAAAAAATCTATTGAATATCTAAATGCATTTAGATATAAAGTTTATTCATTATATATATATATATTTATATAAGTCATAGTGACATTAAAATTATAAATATATTAAATGTATAGAGTAGAATATTTTTTCTAATTATAAATTAGTATTTATAATATCTGAATACATTTAAATAAATTTAATGCATTTCATTTATATATATAAAAAGAATAAACTTATATTAGAATTATATATTTAAACTGATAATATAATGTATTTATATATTATAAAATGAAAATATTAATAAATATAAAACTCAGCAATATATCTACAATATATACTAACTATAAATATAATATATATCTCAAATAGTAATAATTATTCTTTTTAATGAATTAACGAATTTCTTTATATATCCTGCAGAATTAAAATATATAAAAATTTGGTTATATAATGCTTATTTTTTTTTCTTTCTTTAATTATTATAAATGAATATTCCAAAATTAATAATCCAAAATTATAATTAATCTTCATCAATTCTTAAATACTTCTCTGTTAAATCTATCTAATTTCTTTTATATATTTTTACCATTCAGACATTATTAATATTTTTTATATTTGTATTGATAAAAACATAAATTAAATAAAAACATAAATTAAATAAAAACAATTAATTTATACTATTTAGTCACGTGAATAATAAATAATTAATAATTTATCAAGGTGGTTTTTTAAAATAAAACTAATAAATAATATATAAAAATAATAATAATTAAATAATATTTTGGTTATATTATTTAAAATATTTAATTTTTTTTTGTTAATTAATTTTATTTTATTATACATATAATAATAGTAATAATAATATCATTTAAAGCTCTTTAAAACTCAAAGGAACATAAATAAAAATATAACAATAATTTTTTTAAAATAATAATTTTAGAAAGTCCATACATTATTATTATTATTATTCAAACAAACAATTATTAATTAAACTTTTTAAAATCAATATATTATTATTATTATTATTATTATTATTATTATTTTTTTGATTACCGATAAACTTTTATTATTATAAGCTTTTTATTTCGGTATAATAATAACATTAATAATAAACCTAAATATTTATATAATTAATATTTAGGTTTATTTGTTTTTGCGCATTTTTTTTATTTATTTAATCCTTCTGAACTAATAAAAAAAGAATTGAGAAAAAAATAATGTATTGCGCAGTAAATAATTGTAAATAAAAATTTAATATATTTTAATATTATATATAATTATTAATTAATAAAAAAAGTTAAATATTTTTTTTGTTTATTTTTTTTTTTAATTAATTTATCTGAAAATTATATTAGTATTACTTTTTTATTTTTATTTACAATTATTTAATAAATAATTGCAAATAAAAACTTCTATTAATATAATATATTATTATGAAATGATAGTTTATTCATTATATGTATTTATATGATCATCTGAATTTATACTAACCGTATCATAATTCTGATTATTTCCATTTCTTCTATATACTGGATTTGCCCTTGGTCTTATATTACTATAACCTGAACTATTACTAAGTTGATCATTCCATCCTTGAGCTCTAGGTGGTGGTGGTTGTGGTTGAGAATTCCATTGTTGTGATCATATTAATTACATTAGAAATTTATTATTATACAAAGAGTATATTAAAATAAAGTATTTTATAGTATAAAATATATAATGTCTGAATACATTTAGAATAAAGTTTATTTTATTTTGGTTCCCACTAAATTTTTTTTTCTTTATCTTTTTTTTTTATTACTTAATAATCAGACAACATTTATTTTTAAAATATTTAAAATTTTATATTTTCATTTTAATGACAAGAAAAAATAATAATATTTTTATTTATAATTAAATATATTTAAATAATATATAAAAAGATTATTTAATGATAATAATTAATAATAATGATATATAATAAATAATAATAAAATAATAATAATAATAATAATAATAATAATAATAATAATAGTAATAATGACATAAATAAAATAATAATAATAATAATGGTTAATAATAATAAATAATAATAATAATAATAATAATAATAATTAATAATAATAATAATAATAATAATAATAATTATAAATAATAAAAATAATAGGTAATTGAAAGTACATGGATTAGATATTTTTATTTTTAAAAATATATGGAAATCTATTAATATTTTAAAAAAATATGTATATATAATATATTAATATTATTTAATATAATAAAATAAAATTACATATAAACAAACAATATTAATTTTAAAATATATATCATTATTTTTATATATTTTATTTTATTATTAAATAATAAGATTTATTTATTTTATTTTATATTTATTTTACATATCCATTAAAATTAAAATTCATTATTTAATAATTGAAAAATAAATTTTTTTTAATTATATTTATAATTAATTAATAAAAATATAAATATCAAATTATAAAATTTTAATAATAATAATTTTTTAATTAAAATTATACTTTTCCTTTGTAATTAATTATTATTATTTTTGTCTTTTTCTTAAGACAACATAATTTGAATTATATTAATTTTTTTATATTTAATTGCAATTAATTCAAATTATGTTTTCATAAAAAAAAATAAATATAATTAAAGAAATTAAAATCATTAATTTATTTATTTTTCAATAAACATATATATTTCTGCTCTATTTTGAAAACATCGTCCATTTCATATTTAAAACTGTTAAATAAAAGAGAATATTTTTATATTATACTGTTATTCAACGATAATTGAAAATCCATAATTATGTATTAATAATTACTTTAAAAGATTTCAATATTATAATAAATAAATTCTTTATATATTTTAATTTTAAAATAAAAAATGAAAGATTAATTAATAAATTAAAGTCATTAATTTTATACAAAATACAAAAATTATAATAAAATCAAAAAAATATATATATATTTATTTTTTATATTTTATATTTTTATTATTATTTTTTATTTTTTATTTTTTATTTCTGATTTTTTTTTTTTCTATTTTGATTATTATTTACAGATTATTACATAAATTAAAATCTTTTTCTTTTATTAAAGCTACTGGTTAATTTTTTTTATTTATTGTTGTAATGGTTTAATTTTTTTTTTGTTATTGCTTTGTTTTTGTTTTTCTTTGTTTTACTTGTTTTTGCTTTGTTTTTGCTTTGTTTTTGTTTTTCTTTGTTTTACTTGTTTTTGCTTTGTTTTTGCTTTGTTTTTGTTTTTCTTTGTTTTACTTGTTTTTGCTTTGTTTTTGCTTTGTTTTTCTTTTTTTTTTTTTCTTTTTTATTATTTCTTTTTCCTGCATATTCTATTTTTTTTAAAGTTTTTGTTTTCTTTTTTTTTTTTTTTAATACTTTTATTTTGATAAAATTATGTAATAATGTCATTTAAATAATAATTTTATAAGATATCTTTAATTTAAATTAATATTTATACTTTTTATTTTTAAATTATATATATATTTGTAGGAAAAAAAAAACATTTCTTTTTGTTAGTAATAAAGAAATGTATAGGTTTATTCTTCACAATGAATGAATTGAATTATTGATTATATATCACATAGTAAAAAACAACCTATGAAATGAGTTAATTCTATTTTTAGTATAAACCATTATTTAAATGATTTAAATGAATAAAAAAAAAATATGTATATATGTATATATATATATATTTTTTTTTCTAGAATTTATATATATTTTTTTTTCAAAAACAATCAAATGTATATAGAAAAAATAATTTATTTATTAAACAAATTAATATTTTTTTCTTTCTTTTTTTTTTTAAAAAAAAAAAAAAAAATTACGTTTCATTTAATTGCATTTTATTTTAAACTTCAACTTCAGTTTCACCACCAAGGAAAGTTGGAAGTGATTTTCCTTCTCTTTTCCATTGAGCATATTCTGCTGTAGAAGCAAATATAACATCACCTGAAGAATTAAGAGCTGTTTCTAAAGAATCTTGAATTACACCAATAATAAAACCTACACCAACAACTTGCATAGCAACATCAGCATTGACACCAAAGAGTGAACAAGCCATTGGAATAAGAAGAAGAGAACCACCAGCAACACCAGATGCACCACAAGCAGCTAATGTTGCAATAAATACAAGTACTAAAGTAGTTATTAATGGAATTTTAATACCAACTGTATTAGCAGCAGCAAGAGCCATTACAGCAATAGTAATAGCAGCACCATTCATATTAATTGTAGCCCCTAATGGAATAGAAACAGCATACATTTCTTTATCCATACCAAGTCTTTTACAAAGATCCATATTAACAGGAATATTAGCAGCGGAACTTCTAGCAAAGAAAGCAGTAATACCAGATTCCTTTAAACATCTTAAAACTAATGGATAAGGATTTGTTCTGAGAACGATAGCAACAAGAATTGGATTAATAATAAGACATGAGAATAACATACAACCTACTAAAAGAAGAAGAAGTTTTCCATAATCGGTGAAAATAGATAAACCATTTTTACTAACATTTTCATAAACTAAACCCATAATACCAAATGGAGCAAGATTAATAATCCATTTAACAGTGATTGAAACAATATTTGAAATATCTTCTAAAATATTTTTAGTAGGATCAGCAGCTACTTGTCTAGCAGCAATACCGAAAACTACAGCCCAGAAAAGAATACCAATATAACGAGCATCTACAACAGAAGAAATTGGATTTGAAACCATATTAATAAGAAGATTTGAAAGTACTTCACCTACACCTGTTGGAACAGATTCAGCTTCATGTTGATCTTCTTTAGATAATTTAATAGTTTGTGGGAATATATAACTTCCAACGACGGCAACCACAGAAGCAAGAAGAGTACTTAAAAGGTAAAGAACAATAACTAAAACAAATCTTCTATCAAGTTTATCATTGGCTTGTGCAAGTGCAGAAATAACAAGTACAAATACAAGTACTGGAGCAACAGCTTTTAATGCACCAACAAATATACTACCTAATAATGAAATAACGTCTAAATTTTTAAATAATAATCCAAGAACCGCACCAATAATTAAACCACATATGATTCTCCAAATTAAGCTTATACTGTTATACTTTTTAATGATATTCATTTTTTCTATATATATATATATTTATTTTTTTTTTTTTTTTCACTACTAATATATTTTTCCTTTTTTTTTTTTT
>MCFG01000306.1:0-86402 GCA_002104895.1 Anaeromyces robustus
CAGAATTAATAAATATTTTAAAAGATTCTGAAGAATTTAATGAATCAAATAATAGTAATAATAATAATAATAATAATAAAAATAATAACAATAACAATAACAATAACAATAGTAATAACAGTAACAATAATAATAATAATAACGATAATGATATTAAGGCAAAATCATCTGTGCCTAGTTCTTATTCTGGTACCTTAAGAAATAACCTTAGTTCAGGTTCTCGTACGAATAGTAATGATTCTTCTACTAGTTCAGGATCCGAAAATATATCAGAAATTCCTCAAAATCTTAAAGATAAACCATTATTAAATGCTATGTCATCAACAAATGCTGAAGAAGAACAATTGGCTAATCAAATGAATAATTTAAGACCAAGACCAAGAAGTGGTTCTGCACCACCTTATTTAGCTATTATTAATAAATTCCAAGATGAATTTATTAATAATGTACATAGTCGTCATAATAGTGATGATAATTATTTAAACAAATATAAGAATAAAAATAATAATAATAATAGTAATAATAATGTTATCACAAATGAAAATAGTAATAATAATAATAATAATAATAATAATAATAATAATAGTAATAATAATAAATTAAATGTACCACCTTCTATGACAAAGAAAAAATCAATAGATAGTTTTTATGAAGTAGAAGATAATTTAATTCATAATCAAGTTTATACTGTAGATACCATTGAAAAACCTGAATTAAAAAGAATGACAAAAACTAGTGATAATCATCCTATGAAACAACAACGTTCAAGTATATATCGACCAAATACTACTGAATCTATACGTATTCCTTCCTATGATCCAACCTTAAAACAACCATTAATTCAAAGTATTCCATGGGATATAGATTTAACTTTTAGTATTACAGGATTATTACGTATATTCCATCGTCTTTCAGGTATACCATTTATTGAGGATGGTGAAACTGAAAAGAATACCCCACCAACTCCAATTCCACGTTGGTATTATCAATTTTGTGTAAAATCTATTCCAATATATATTATTCAAATTCAAAATATGTTGATTGATTATCTTCAAGAATTAGAATATCATAGTTGTAAACAAGATGAAATTGAAGTGATAGAAGATAATATACGTGCTAATAATAAAAAAATTTTATCTGAAAGATATCGTATTATTCAAAATGCTTTAGATTCCTTTATAAAATTATCAAGTCTTTGGGAAGATATTATAAGTCAATGGAAAAGTGAAATGATTCATGAAATGTTTAATGAAGAAACCTTACCTATTAATGAAAAAGAAATAGATAGCTATTTATTACAAAATATAAAAGTATCTGATGTATTAAATATTCATTCAAAAATAAAAGATTATATTGGTAAAGAAATGTTACTTGCTAGTAGAAATCTTTTAAAATTATTTGAAAAAGAATAGGTAAATACTATACATAAAGTGGAGAAAAAAAAAATTCATGAACTATAAAGTAAAAAAAAAAAAAGCAAAAAAGCAAAAAAGCAAAAAAGCAAAAAAGCAAAAAAGCAAAAAAGCAAAAAAAAAAAAAAAAAAAGGCAAAAAAACAAATAATACAAAAAATAAAAAAATAAATAAATAAATAATAACGAAACAAAAAACGAGCAAAACAAACAAACAAACAAACAAACAACAACAAACAAGTAAATAAAAAAAAAAAAAAAAAAAAAGCAAAAGCAAAAAACAATCGAACAATAGCAAGCATTAAAAAAAAAAATTAAAATATATATATATATATTGATTTATTAATATTATTATTATTTATTATGTATTAGTTAAGAAAATTGAAAACAAACAAAAAAAAAAAAAAAAAAAAATAGAAAGTTTTTTTTTTAATATATATTTTGAATAATTATAATAGCGATATAGAACGTTTTCTTTTTTTTTTTTTTTATTTTATATTTTTTTAAAAAAAAAATTAGTAATTTTCATATATTATTTTTTTTTTTATTACAACAGAATGATAATAATAATAATAATAATAATAATAATAAATAAATAAATAAATAATAAAAAAAAAAAATTATTTTTTTTCGAATATTATATATTTTTAGTAAAATTTTTTGTGAAAAATTATAAATTAATAAAAAAAGAAAAAAGAAAAAAAAAACATTCTTTTAAAAGAATATAACCTTTTTTTTTTTTTAAAGTAAAATTTAAAAAGAGAAATATTTAATTAACTTTAATTATATATATATATTATATTTTACACATAGTAATATATGGTAATATATATAATAAATTTATTAATTAATTTGGAAAAAAAAATTAACAATCTTCTGAGAAAGTAAAGTTTAAAGAAGAAAACTAAAAAAAAAAAAAAAAAAAAAAAAAAAAAAAAAAAAAAAAAAAAAGCAACAATCAAACAAACAAATAAATAAACAAATAAACAAAAAAAAGTAATAAAACCAAATAATAATATTTAACAATAACAATAAACAATCATAATAACAATATTAAAATAAAATAAAATGAAAAGATTGAAATTAAAATAAAAAAACTACTAAAAAAGTAAAAAAAGGAGTAAAAAAAAAAAAAAAAAAAAAGAAATATTAAAAATTAATTAAAAATGAAGTAAAGAAGGAAAAATTTAATCAATAATATATAATAATAAAATATTAAAAAAAAAAAAAGAAAGAATATTAAATAAATAAAAAAAAAGAAATATAAATGAATATATGAATATATGAATATATGAATATATATATTATAATTTATATTTTTATTAAATTTTTTAAATACAAAAAATAAAATTAAAAATAAAAATAAAAAAAAAATAAAAATATAAAAGTAAATAAATAAAAATAAAAATAAAAATAAAAATTAAAACAGTAAAAAAGAAGTTTTAAGGAGAAAAAAAATAAATAAAAATAAATAATGAATTTATAATTCTTATTTATTTTTTTATTTTTTTCTTTTTGAATAAATAAAATAGTAATAAAACTAATAAAAGTTAATAAAATAAAATAAAATAAATAAATAAAATAAATAAATAAAATAAAATAAAATAAAAAATATAAAAGAAATAAATATTGTTCATTTTTCTTTTTTTTTTTTAAATAAAGTGTTATATACAAATAATAATAATAATAAATAAATAATAAATAATAATAATAAGTAAATAAATAAATAAATAAATAAATAAATAAATAAATAAATAAATAAATAAATAAATATTTAATAGTTTTTTAAACAATTGACAGTAAAACAAATTTATTTTGACCATTATTAAATAATGACTAATTTAATTACTGTATATTCATATAATATATTATTTTGAATTATATATTAAAACATTTTATAAACTGTTACTAATGATTTTACATAAATATATTGATAGAATTACATAAAGTTATTGTAATTATATTAATATTATATTATTGAAAATATAAAATAAAAAATTATATAATAAACTTAAATATTTATTTTTATTAAAATATATATACATTAGCTTTAATAAAATTAAAGGAATGAATTAATTAAAATTTAAAAATGTAAAAATATAAAAAGAAAACTAAAGGCAAAAAAAAATAATTATTTTAACCTTGAAACAATTGGGAATAAACATAAATATATATATATAACAAAAATGAAATTCTTTAGCTTTTTAAATTTATTAACAATACTAATTTGTTTAAATAAAATAATTAATGCTTCTGAAATAAATCAAATAAATCAATTTCAAATTAATTTATTTAAATATAATATAGGACTTACTGTTGGTAATACCAGTCAATTTATAGATTTAATAAATTGTATTTACGATCAATCAGCAAAAACGGTTAATTGTGATTTTAAAAATAATGAATTTAATGGATTTTATATAAGTGTTCCTATAATTAAAAATGATATAATTAATAATTACGATGAATATGAATATTGTAATTTATTTCATGAAAATCAAGAATTTCCTGACGCATATAAAAACTATATATTAGCTAGTATGCTTTCAAAAGAATTTAATGATGGAGATTTACTTTATTATTTTAATGATGACAACTATGAAAATTATTTTGAATGTATAATGAAAGATGGTCAATATAAACGTCTTTTTTATAAACAAGTCTTTATTAAAAAGAAATAATTAATTAATTATTTTATATTAAATTATTTAATATTTAATTATTATTTTTTTTTCTTTAATTTATAAGAAAAAAAAAAGTAATTATGTTTATATTGTTTATAATGTATTAAATTATATAGTCAAAAAATATATAATTATATAATATAAATTAAAAACTAAAAAAAAAATTTTGTAAATAATTTTAATTTTTATAAATTAATTTTATTGATATTGATTAATTATTAAAAAAAAAACATTTTAATAATAATAATAATAAAAAAAAAGAGCATATAACTTTTAGTAAAGTAAAAATAATTATAGAATTAAAAAGTAACAGGTAAAATAAACAAGTAATAATAATAATAATAATAATAATAATAATAATTCATAATATATATAAAAATTTCCAAATTTATAGCAGTAATAATAATAATAAAAAAATAAGAATAGAAATAAAAAATTATTTATTAATAAAAATATTTTTTATATTATTTCTTTTTTTATTATTTCTTTTTATATTATTCGATATTTTAAAGTTTCTTTTTTAAAATTATTATTCTGTATTTTTTTTTTTTAACTCTTTAATTTTACTTTAGTTTATTCTTTATATACGTTTTATTATTATAAGATTATAACATTTTTCTTCATATATAATAATTATTATTTATTTTTTAATTTTTTATAATTGTGTTACATTTATATTTAACAATCATTTATATTTTATACTAATCTAGTATTAATTAATTTTTATTTTCCTTTAATATAAAAAAAAAATAATATTTATATTTTATTTTTATTTTTATATGATTTATATATAATAATTATTTATTATATATAATAAATATATATTATAATATTATATTACAATAATCTAATTATTGAATCTATAACCTTAAATAATTCTTAAGTTTAGAATTATTAGATTTCTGTTTTTATTTTATTTTATTTTATTTTATATTTTTTCTTTCAATTTTTATTTATTATTATAAAAACTTTATATAACATTATCATAAAGTATCATTTATTAAATAAATTTAGTTCGTTTAATATATTATTTATTAATTATATTCTTTATATTTATATTTAATGAATAATTTACCTATATTTTCTCGATTTTCCTCGGGCATTATCTACTCAAATCAATATATTTATTTTGTTTTTCCAAAAAAAAAAAATAATAATATAATATAAAATAAAATAAAATAAAATAAAAAAATAAATTAAAAAAAAATAAAAATTGACATCAATAATTGACATCAATTTTTCCACCTCAGAAATTGAGATAATATAATATATTTTATATATTATAATATTCTATTTAATTCATATATAAATGTAACTTTTTTTTTTTTGATGTTGTTTCTCAATTTTAATAATGATAATGATTATAACATATATGGTATAATATCTATTTTAATATATACATTATATAATATATATATAAGATTTTATGAGATTTATATAATAAATATCAAAATTAAGGTTTTTTTCAAATTGTAAATAATAATATGTATAAATGACAAATAGTACATTTAAAAAAAAAAATTTTTTTTTTAATTCTTTTTAACATTAATTAAATAAAAACAAAAAAGCTCATATATAAATATATAAATATTTTATACTGACATATTAAATAAAGTTCAATCATACATAATTATTATTTAATATTGTATGTTAAAAAGCTATCATAAGCACTTATTATAAATACTTTTTTTTTTTTTATGAAAGAGATAAGATTTTTTATTAAAAATTTAAAAAAAATGAAGAAAAAAAGAAAAAAATAATAATATAAAATATATAAATATAAATATAAATATAAACATTAAATAAAGAAGTATTTTATTTTAAAAAATAAATATACTTTTAGAAGTTATTATAATATTTTTTTTCACCTTTAAAAAAATAAAAATAATAATATTATTAGAGAAAAAAATAAATAATAAATAATAAATAATAATATTACTTTTACTTCTTTGTCTTGTCTATATTTATAGTATATTTTTTTTAAATTTTAATATTATATATTATTTTTTTGTAGTACAAAACTTAATCTAACCAAAAAAATAAATTTAAAAAACTATAAAATAAAGTTAAATTTTTTATTTATAATATATTATAATATATTATAATATAATAAAGTTATAATTATATACATACAAATATATTAACAAATAACTGGTTGATCCATAAAAATTTAACATAATATTAATGATACTAACCAATGAAATAAAAGATTAAATGTATATTATGATATATATTTTTTATTAAAAATGAAAAAGAAAAAAAAAATTAATAAAAAAATCATAATAATAAAAATAATAATTTATATGGTCTAATATATTTTTTTATTACAAAGAAAAAAAAGCTTGTCTAATGATTTTTATCCTTTTTAACAAAGAAAAAAAAGCTTGTCTAATAATTATTATCTCCTTTAACAAAGAAAAAAAACTTGTCTAATAATTATTATATTCTTTTATAAAAAAGAAAAAAAGCTTGTCTAATAATTTATATTCTTTTATAACAAAGAAAAAAAGCTTGTTGAAAATTTAATTTGAATATAATATTAATCTTTTCATTAATTAATATTATTTTATATTTTAATACAAAAAACAAAAATCATTTCTGATATTTTCATTTGAAAATAATATATGTAATATATATATTAAATTAAAATTATATTTTATATGAAAATGGCACAAAAAATTATAAATTTTTCATTTAATATTATTAAATATAACAAATTTATATATTTTCATATATACTTTAATACTTATTTTATTTATTTTTTATTCATGATACATAGTTATTTAATAATTTTTTTATGTTTTACTGTTAATATTTATTAAATTTTTTTTTCTATTTTAAATGGCTATTAATTTAGATATTGTTTTTCCTTTGTGTTATTATAGTTAAAAAAAAAAGTTTAAATTATTTTGTCAACATTAATAATACCACTATTTTATATAATTATATATTAATTCAAAAAAAAAAAAAAAAAAAAAGGAAAAGCGAGAACATCTTTCCGTTACATCTTAAAAAAATCTTAATAATTTAGTATAAATTTAAAATTGAAATTAAAATCTATAACTGATTATCATTTTTTAATAGATGAAATTTTTTAATTTAAAAAAAAATTTTTTTTTTTATCATTTATTAATTTTAATATATATAGATTTCTTTACTCAAGTATTCTGATAACCTGTCAAAAATTTTATTTTATTTTTTTTTTTTTTTTCAACAGTTTTTTAATATATTAATAATGTAAAGAATTATATAGAAAATTTAATAAAATTTTATTTTTTATTTATTTATTTATATTATATTATATTATTTAATTTAATTTTTTATTTTTATTATTATTTAAAAATGTTTTTTTTTTTAAACTCCAAGACTTGTCAAAATTGAAATTTGAATATATAAATATATATACCACAGTAGATAGATACATATATTATATATAAAAATAAATAAATTACAGTAATATATATTATTTATTTATTTTCTTGCTTACTTTTATTATTATTAAATTAATACTAAAGAAAGAATTACATTAAATAATTGCTATAAAACTATCATTATTATTTCTTGATTTTTTTGATTTAAATTTATATATTATAATTTAAATAATTCATATATTTATATTGAATAAAATTTTAATCTAAATTTTTCTTTTTTTTTTTTTTCATTTTTTTTTTTTTTTTATTTTTTATAATGTGTAATAGGTATAACATAATATGTTTTAGAATATAACAAAATATATAAGTATTAAAACAAAAACAAAAAAAAAAAAGTAACATAATAAAAAAATTAAAAAAAAAAAAATAATAATTTTTAAATAAAAAAAAAGGAAAAAAGAATTTTAAACCAATACTATTTTTTAATTTTATCATGCATAACAGATATATCTTAATTTGGTAATATTAAAAATGTGTAATTGCTCTATAGTATTACTTATTACATTAATTGTAAAATAATTTTAAAATAAATGTAAATAAATTTATAATATATTATATAAATTAAAAAAAATAAAAATATATTAAAAAACTGTCAAAATAAATTAAAACTTTAATTTTAATTATTAGTAAAAATACTAAAAATCAAAAAGATATCATAATAAATTAGTTATAATTAAAAATTATACTATATAAAGTAATTGAAAAAAAAAAAGGCGTTTTTTTTTCTTTCTTTTCTTTTTGAAAACTTGTATTTCTATATAAAGGAATAATTTTTCCATTAAAAAAAAAAAAAAAGAAAATAAAAAAAAATTATTATTAATAATTTACTTTAGTATTCATTTAGTTTGTTAATTATTTACATATTTTCTAAAAAAAACTTTTAATTTTATTTTAATTTTATATAAAAAGAATTATTAAAAAAGAAAATCATACAATATATTATTATTTATTTATTTTTCATTTTTTTTATATTTCTAATTATAAAAAAGAAAAAAGAATAATTAAAAAAAACCAAACAAATTAAAAAAATAAACTAAAAAGTTTCAAAATATATACTAAAAGTGTCAAAGGATCAATCATGCATTCTATTTTAACTCGTGAAACTTTTCAAAATCATAAAGCTATAAAAGAAATTGTTGATTTGATTATGAATAATAATGATCAATCTAGTAATTGTGATGTCTCTGAATTAGATCTCTATTTAAATAATTTGGATTCTATTATTCTGGATCATATTAAACTTATAAAAAATGACTTTTTAGTTTATATTTTATTAATTCTTCCTAATCATGGTTTTAGTGATTTCTATACTTATAAAGTTATTAATTGCCTAATTAAATATATTAAATATGATAATTATAATTTTGTTTCTACTATAAATGGTGTTAAACTCAATCCTCTCTTTATTGCGATTGGTAAAAAATTCTTTAAAATAGCAAATTTTTTCTTAAAACATCGGGCAAATATTAACTATGTCATTGAAGATTATAATAAAAATAAAAATATAAATATTATTAAATATTTATGTTCATTAAAAGGAGATAATAAAGGACATGGAATAAATAAACAATTATGTTTTGATGAAACCATTTTTAAATTTATATTAAATAATGGTTTAAATATTTCCAATAATAAAAAATTTAAAGAAATTTTCATGGATTTGATTGAATCTCAACATGAAAATAATATTTTTAAAATTTTATTTGATTATTATTTTTATAGTAATCATTTTATTATTACTATTTTAAATATAAGAAAATATAAGATGAATGAATTAAAAAAAAATTTTAATACTATATTTGAAAATGAAAGGAATAAATTAGTTATAGATGATGATATATATCTTAAATCTATAAGTAATAATTGTTCGGGATTAGATTATATAATAAAATATGATGGAGATGAACCAGAGAAAGTTACTGAAAAAATTTATAAATATAATATATTTCGTAGAGCTATATTTTATGAAATTGAAAAATCTTCTTATTTAAAAATTTTAAATATGGTTAATCTTGATATTAAAAGAATTGGTATAGAAAAAAATTTAATTTTTACTTTATCAAATAGTGAAGAACGTATTTGGAATTTATTTTTAGAATACTTTAGAGAAAATCCAAATTTATTTAAAAAACTTGATAATGCAAAAATTTTATCTGTAATTAGTTTGAAATTAACTGAATTAATGAAACAGTCATTAAAAGAAATAGAAGAAGATATTAATAATAATTCTGATTGTGATGATGACTATAATAATGATTATGAAGAAGAAGAAGATGATGATGAAGAAGTAGAAGAAGTAGAAGAAGTAGAAGAAGTAGAAGAAGAAGAACAAGAAGAAGAAGAAAGTTATAACTATAATGTAAATGAAAATGAAAATGAAAATGAAAATGAAAATGAAAATGAAGATGAAAATGAAGATGAAGATGGTGTTAATGAAGAAGACGGAGAGGAAGAACAAGAACAAGATAATAATAATAATAATAATAATAATAATAATAATAATAATAATAATAATAATAATAATAATAATAATAATAATAATAATATAAATAATAATAATAGTAATGATGATGATGATGATGATGATGATGATGAAATTGAAGATGAAAGTGAGAATAATGAAATGATGGAAAGTTTTAATAATATTTTTACAGAAAGACTTGCCATTAATGAATATAGAAAAATAAGCGATGATGATTATTATAAAAGATTTATTAATGGTGAAGATTTTATAGATGTAGTATTAGTATATGATTATTTAGAATTAATTGTGGATTATATAAATTTATATTTAACAGATAATGAAGAAATGAATAATAAACTTTTATTATTAATTATTATTACTGCTATCAAATCACAACATATTGATATAGTAGAATCTATTTTAAAGAATGAACGTGTTAATTCAATAATTAATCTTAATAAACCAGATATTAATAATGAATATCCAATATGTGTTGCCTTTGATGTTGGTATTAATCATTATAATGAAAAAGCTTATACTTTATTTGAATATTTATTAAATCATGGTGTTAATTATAATATGTTTGTATTTTCTGAACATGAAACCTTTTTATCAAAATCACTTAAATATAAAAAACCTAAATTATCCTATTATATGTTAAAACAAAGAAATTATATAAAAATGATTAAAGATACCCATAATTATACCCCATTAATAAGAGCTTATCTTTTAGAGGATAAATATTTATTTACAAAAATATTATTTAATAATTATAAAAGTATATTTCAATTTGATGGTTATGGTTTCACTGTTTTACATTATGCTTTATTAAGAGAAGATTATGAAATGGTAGTTTTTATATTAAGTCATGGCTTATGTAATCAAAAAATTTTAATTTCCTGTTTACCTATTATTTCTATAATTTCTCAAGATAAAAATTTATTCCCTTTATTTATTCATTATATACCAACTTTAGAAAATGAAAAATTACAATGGAGTTGGGAATTATTAAATTCCATTATTGAAAATGATGATATTACTATTGAGAAAAAAGTAGAAATTATTAATATATTATTACTTAAAAAATTACCTATTCATGCTCTTGAAGGATATAGTTTTAATGAAGAATATATTACACCATTAATGATTGCAATAGAATATCGTTTAAATCCAGTAGTTGAAATTATATTAAAATTTGTTAATCCTAATAATAATTATTTCATCATGAAAAAAAATTCAATTTTAATGGAAGCTATAATGAAAAAAAGTATTCCTTTAATTCATTATTGTATGAAACATAATGCTGATTGTACTGCTGTAGATGAATTTGGTCAATCTGCTTTATGTAATGCTATTGATAAGGATAATATTTCCATTGTAAAATTACTTTTAAGTTATGACAGAAAAAAAGTGGATACTATTATTCATTATAATAATAATAGTTCCAGATATGATTCTTTATTTATTTATTGTATAAATAAAAATAAAATAGAAATGGCAAATTTATTAAAGGAATATAAACCAAAATATATTAGTGATAGTTTAATTCAATCCTTTAAAATGATAGAACTTTATCCAGAATATTCTTTAACTTTAATTAAAGAAGGTAATATTAATAAATATAAACTTTTAGAATGCGTTATCAAGAAAGGACGTTTGGATATATTAAAATTATTATTTGAAAAATTAAATTATTATATTAATGAACAATTTGAAAATGGTATAACTCCATTAATGATAGCTATTAAATTTAGTCAAATAAAAATAATTAATTATTTAATTAATTGTGGAGCTGATATTAATGTTGTTAATAACAGTGGTGAAAATATATCGACTTTGAATAAACGTTATAATTTTAAATATAATTATGATTATTATACATTAATTGATAAAATTGAATTAAATACCAGAACTAAAAGAAGAAAAATTCAATAAATCAATAAATAAATGAAGAAGAAGAAAAAAAAAATATAAAATAAAATAATACTTAAAATAAACAATCATACCTATTCAAGAAAAAAAATAATATATATAATAATAATATTATTATTATTATTATTTTTAAATATTTATAATTAATTTTTATATTATATTTAATACATAAATATTTCAAAATTTTAATTGTAGTTTTATTTTTTTTTTTCTATTTAATAATTTTTTAATGAAGTAGTTTTCTATATTATTTTTATATATTTATAACATATACATTTTAAAACATTTATTTTCCTATTATTAATACTCTATTATATTAAAATCATATTCATATTTTATTAATATTACAGTAATTATATTTATATAAAAAAAACATATATTATTATTAATGTTATTTTATCAATATACACTTTTATAATATAAATATAATTTTTATATATAAATAAATAAATCAATCAATAAATAAATAATAAAAAGTATTCATTAATCATTTTATTAAATAATAAAATATATATATAAATAATGGGGTATAAAAATTATTATTATCGATTTAATTATAGATTCTTAATATATAATTAATAATGAAAAAATTGGTTAAGAAAAATAATTATTAAATGGCGTAAATTGTTGAATTTTTCTTTTTTCGATAGTTTTCTTGGTTATTTTATTTAATTTTTTTTTTTTTTTTTTTACTATAAATGACTTGAAAAAAAAAATTGTGAATAAAATATTTTTAATAAATAAGTAAATAAATAAATAAATAAATAAATAAATAAATAAATAAATAAATAAATAAATAAATAAATAAATAAATAAATAAATAAATAAATAAATAAGTAAATAGATAGATAGATAAATAAATAAATAAATAAATAAATAAATAAATAAAGCTTTAAAAAAATTTTTTTGGATAATATCACGTGGTATATGATAAACAATAGCATTTTATTGATAATATCACGTGTTATATGATAATAATAATTTAGATAAATATATTAAAAAAAAATGAAAACACAAAATTATATTAATAATTAAATAATTAAATATTTTATTTGTTATATATTTTATAAATGCATTATTTATTATAATTAATGTTTTGAAATACAATATTAATAAATTAATATAATTTATATAAATATTGCATTGTAATATATTAAATTATTTTAATGTTCTTATTTGTTCTTATTTAAAAAAAATTTTTTTTTTACGGGGTATAAAAATTATAAAAAAATTTTTTTCATTATAATCGATTTAATATAAAAAAAAAAAAACTTTTTTTTTTTTGTTTAAAGAAAAAAAGAGCATTTCAAATTCTATTTGTTGTTTAAATTATTTTTTAACTACTAAATGGATAAATAAATAAAAAAATTAAAAAATCTACTATAATATATATTATTTTTGATGAGGAATATATTTCTTGTATTAATATATTATTAAAATAATTAATCAATAAATTATTATTATTTCTTTTATAATAAATAAATTAGAAATAAATGTTTTAGAATAAAATAATGTTAAATATAAAAAATAAAACTTAGTAAAATATTTATTTAACTATGAAACTTTAATTTTGATTTTTGCTTTTGTTTTGTTTTGTTTTGGGTGAATTATTGTCTTTATGTATAATTGTTTTGTAATTATGTGTTTTTTTTTTTTTTTTTTTTTTTGTTTTTGTTTTATAATACTTATAATTTGAACATTATTACTCTATTTAAATAAGATATTTACTGAAATATTATAATTTAAAAAATAAAAATCTATTTAGTATTAACTTTAACTTTCTTTAACTCTTTTTTTAATTTTTCTTCTAATAAATTGTCTTCATCATCAACTTGTTTCCGTTTTTGATAGGCTTTTTTATCTTCTATTTTTTCTTCTAATTTTTTCACTGATTCTTCAGTTTCTGTTGAATTTTCTTTCTTCAATTGAGACTCTTGCATATTTTTTATTTCTTTATTAATTTTTTCCTATAAAAAATTGAAATTTTTTTTTAAAAAAAAAAGTTAATATATCAACTGTTATTTTTTTTTATGATAAATCTATTAATTATTTTTATAATTTATTTTTAAATTACTTTTATTAATTCATCATTTTTCAGGCTTAATTGCGCTTGTGCTTGAACTTGTGCATTTACTTGTGCTTGTGCCTGATCAAGTGCTGCTACTGCAGCCGTCACTGCATGTTGATCATATAAATTCTCTGTTAATAGTGCTGTCGTTTTATTTAACCTATCTAATGTATCTACATCTGCTACTGATGTTGCCAAATTCGTTATATCACTAATACTTGCAGATGTTATTTGCTGTATTTGTTGCTGTACACTATCTAATTCTTGTTTACTTGTTTCTTCTTCTGATTGTTGAGATATATCTGATTGCTGCTGTATATCCTGTACTGATTGTTCAATTTCCTGTCCTGTTAATACACTAGTATTTGTATCTGTTTCAGTAGTTTGTGTTGTAGCTGCTGCAAGACCTAATGTTCCTAATGCTCCTAGCATATTTAAATTAGAATTATAATCAACTGGTAATTGTCCAGATGCCGATGCTGCAGCTGCAGCTGCTTGATATGCTTGAAGTGCAGCACTTACTGTATCTTGTGTTAAACCAAATGTATTATTTGCATAAAGTTGTTGATTATCTACACTAAAATTTTGACCCATTTTTGTTAGCATATTCATTTGTTGAACCATATTTAAATTGGCAAGATTCCAATATGGTAAAAAATAATTTTGTTGTTGATTTGATAAAATATTTGCCGTAGTCATTGGAACTGTCGTTGTTAAAACTGGTCTTGCACTACCACGTTCAGCTCTTTCTTGTTGTGTTCTTTCTCTTATATAACAAGCATTACATATACTCTATTATAAAAAATTATATTTGAAAATATTATTCAGATTATATATTCTTTTCTAAATACCAATTATTTAATTTATACTTTGTAATATTAAAATTACTTTTTTTCCATCTCTTCCTGTTCTTTTAAGAGGAGTATATTTTGCGGGGCAACCACATACTTTACATTTCCAATCATCATCTTCTGGATTTATAACTTTCTTTGCTTTTGACTTATTTTTTATAATTTATTTTATTTTTTATTTTTTTTTATTTTTTATAATTTTATTATTTTTATTTATTTATTTATTTTTAAGATTATTAATAATAAATTATTTAATAATTATAGATAAAAAAAAAGTTTATTAATATTATTTCATTTTAATTTTTGTTTTTCATAAAAACAATATTATATTTAATTATTGCTATTTGAATTATTTTCTTCTTATTTTTTATTATTGTATATAATTACTTTGTTCATTTTTAATAATGTATTTTGCCCTTGCATCATTTACAAAAACGAAGAATAGTTTCCTATATAATATAAATTTATAATTAAAAATATTGTTAATTATTTAATAATTTCTTTCTTTCTTTATTATCAATATTTAAAAACTCTTTCAAAAAAAAAATTTAAATTGTCTTAATAAATTTAAAATTTAAAATTATTGAAAGTTTGCTCTATATTATATTAATATTTTTTGATATAATAATTTTAAATTATTTTTTTCCACAAAATATTCTATTCTAGAATAATTGAATTATATTTGATTTAACATTAAAATATTATTTACTTTAATTTACTAAACGTTATCCATTTTATTAAATTTCTGACATTAAATTTTTCAATTAATTAACAATTTAATTGACATTGTATTTTACTATATCTTGATATATTTATATATATATAATTATTTTTTATATATTATATAAATTTGATCCATTCTTATGTTATTATTATTCACTGTCATACACTTCAATAATTTTATTATTTTTATTTAAAATAAAAAAGTACAAATAAATTCATTTATTTAAAAATAAAATAAACATTTATATATTAATATTATAAATTAACATTTATAATTACTTTTTTTTTTTTTTTTTTTTTTTGATATTATTAATATTTTTATTATTTTAGTTATTAATAAATTGATACGCTTTTTCCAATTCTATTAGTAAAATTGTTCAATCAAGATTAAAAAAAAATTAAATGATTTGGTTAGCAAAAAAGCAATCAAGATTCACATGATATTAAAATTATCCAATCATTAGCTAGATAGAAAAAAGCCACAATTCTAATTAAAGAGTAATTCAAATTTTGTAAAATTTTCTCTTAAAAAATTATATAAAAGTTTGATGTATTATTAAAGTGAAGTAAATCTTTTTAATTGTAATTAAATTTAAATTTGTGAGATATAATAAGTAAATAAATAAATAAATAATAAATAAATAAATAAATAAATAAATAAATAAATAAAATAAGTAAATAAAATAATAAATAAGTAAATAATATTCTTTATGTTTTTTCTTAAATAATAACATAGTTATAAATCAATATTGAAAATGAAAATTAAAAAATATATTTATTATTAAGTTAACATTTAAAATAATGATAATTAAACATAAAAACAATAATATCACTAATTATGTTTCTAATTAATTATATGAATGATTATGAATTTATATATAATAAATGTATTGATAATCGTTGTGATTTTATTTAAAAATATATTTCTATATTTGAATATTTATATATATATATATTGTGGTAAAGGATATGATTAACATGAAAAAGAAATAATGGATGTTCTTTTAAAAAAAAGTAGAAATGAAAGATGTAACTAAAATATAAAAGTTTCTACATAGTACGTTGTATCTATTTTTATTTTTTATATGAATTTTTCTTAAAATAATATTGTCTTTATTTTGTTATTTTGTGTAATATCCTATGACTTTGATTTAAATAATAATAAAACAAAACCAAATTTTTATAAACCCTTATAAAAGTCTTTCGTTTTTTTTTTTGTAACACAAAAAATAAAATATATTTTACTTTTGTTAATTTGTATTAGAATTTTAAATAATATAAAATTATTATAATAAAATGGTAATAACTGTTATTTATTTATTCATTTATTATTATCATTATTTATTTTTCTAATTTTGTTAGACATGTACTATATACTATATATATATTCTTTAATATTTTTTATATTTACAGAATATGATTTTATATGATATTTTATAATAGTAAATAATAAATATTTTTTATATGTTATTATATTATTAATAATTTATATAAAATTTTTCCATAAATAATCCTTTGTTATCATTAATATTTTAATAATTCTATAAAAAAAATTTTGTTATCATTAAAATATTTAGTCGGTCCAGTTTTTATCCTGGTTGTTAAGGCGTTGTCTTAGCATACATAAGGTCTCTGGTTCGACCCCGCAACCCTGATGTTTCCTCAACGTGGGTTTTTCATTAGTACTTGTTCGCTTGCCAGGTGTTAGTATGTTCTTCCTTAATTATACCACATTTCTTAATTTAATAATTTATTGTACTGCCTGACGCTTATAGTCTTTAATATTGTTTCTTTGAGAAATACCAACCTTTAACCAATCTGTATTGTAGAATAACCAAGTGGATTAGAATCACGTGACTTCTGGGCTGGGCTTCACCAGCCTCGTTAGAGGTATGTCGGGCGCCAATAACAATATGTGGCTCGCGGATATAAATTCAGCAATTATTGTACAAGATTGGGAGAGCCGAAGCTGACTTCAGTATGGCAGTCCATGAGGGACACATTACCACCTAATTATTAGGGAGTGGGCTTACTGCTTCACATTAGGGAAGATCAAAGAAGCATACCCCGGATATAGAAAAAAAAAAAAGAAAAAAAAAAAAAAAAAAAAAAAAAATTAAAATATTTATAACATAGACTTATCATGATTAAAGAAAAAATAGAATTACATAATATTTGTTATTATATTATTTAAAATGATAACTAATACATATATCTTAATTTATTAAATATCATTATTATATATAGATTATTTATATATAAATTGCACATATTGCGAAAAATATTTCTTATTTATGAAGTATATATAATTAATATACCAAAATAATATTATAATAAGAGGTATTATTAAATGAATTATTTAAACAAAGTCAATAAGATATTTTAATAAAAATAATAATAGATACTCTGATTTTTTTAATAATGGAGTTATTAAATAATAAAATAAAAAAATGAAAATTTTAAAAGAAAATTCTATTCCTTTATATTATTTTAATTATTATTATTATTAGTTATTATTCATTAGTATTAATTATTATTTTATTTTATTTTTAATTATTATTATTTATTATTATTGTTGTTAATTTATATTATTTTTATTAATTATTATTATTAATTATTATTATTAATTATTAATTATTAATTATTAATTATTATTATTATTATTATTATTATTATTATTATTATTATTACAATTCTTCTAAAAATAATAATAATAATAAAAAATATTAGAAAAATAATAAATCATAGCATAAATTTTTTTGTAACAATTAATAAATGCTATAAATGAAATAATTTATTAAGAAATTATAAATTATAGCAATAACGTATTTATTAGTAATAAAGTGTTTATTAGCAATATTATATTTATCATTATTATTATTGATTATTATAATATAATCATCAATATTGTATTTAAAAATATCATTATATTAAAAAGGTTACTATGAAAATAATGTTTTGTTTTGTATTGTTTTTTTTTTTTTTTTGAAAAAGAAAACCATCGAATGTTTTTTTATAATTTAATATTGAAAAAATTAAGTTATTTTTTAATATATTAGCCTATAAACTATAAATCGAAAAAGACAATATCATTTATTAATTTTTGTAACTCCCCAATAACATTTATTATAATAATTAATTAATATATTTAATAAATTTTAATATAAATAAAATCTTTACATATTTTAATATATAAATAAATAAATAAATAAATAAATAAATATTAAATAAGTAAATAAATAAATAAATAATAAATAAATAAATAATCAAATATCACATAGATTAAATCAAATTATTTTAATTTATTTATATTATTAATGATAGATTAAAATTTTATACTTTTCTAACTATATTTGCTTTTTTTCGATTTCTTTCATTTTATATTAAAAATATTATATAAATACTTAATAAATGTCGCCTTTTTTTTTTTTATTCTTAAAAAAAAAAAATATTATATAAAGAAAAGAGAATAATAAATTAATAATAATAATAATATTATTATAATAATAATTTATATAATATATATATAAAATAAACAAAAAGAAAAAAAAAATAAAAATAACAAAGACAAATAAATAAATAAATAAATAAATAAATAAATTTAATAAAAACAAACATAAAATATAATAATATTAAGAAAAAAAATAAAACGAAAATGGGAATAGATTTTAAAGTTTTTGGTTTTTTTTCATTGAATGTTATTTTAATTACCTATATGTTTGGTGATCTTTGGGTAAGATGGAATGAAATACCAGACCTCATTCCTACTTCTTTTAAATTAAATGGTCAATCAAAGGATGAAAAAAGGAAAGAATATTTAATATTTTTACCAATTATTTCATTTATCCTTTGTGTACTTTTATATTTCTTAAATTTAAAATTACCAGAAGGTTTCTATCCAATAGAATTCAAAGACAAAGATCTCAAAAGCAAATTTGAAAGAAGTACAAAAATTTATCTTCAAATTTTAGGATTTTTATATAATTTAATAATGTTTTATATTAATTATACAATGAGTAAATCTAAAGAATTAAATATTATACCTATGATTGTTTTATCAGTTATTTTAATTGGAATTATTATATTGTACAGTAATAAAGTTGATGAATTTATTGAACCATTACAAGAAAAACCTAAAGATGATAAAAAAGAAGTAAAGGACGATAAAAAAGATGAAAAGAAATCAAAAGATAACGAAGCTAAAAAAACAAAATAGAAAAAAAAATAAAATAAATAAACCAAATACTATAGATTTTTTAATTTTTAATAGACATTTGATATTAAATAAATGTGTATTAAATAATTACTATATTTTATTCCTTATGAATAAATATTTTTAAGTAAAATTAAATAATAAACTAAAAGGCAAAAGCAAAAAAAAAAAAAAAAAAAAAAAAAAAAAAACAAACAAACAAACAAACAAAAAAAAAAAAAAAAACAAAAAAAAAAAAAGAAAAAGAAAAATAAGAATAATAAAAAAAGTTAAATAATAAATGTATCTTAAAAAATAAATAAATTATTTTAAAATACATTTATCTTTAATAATAAATAAAAAAGTTTTTAAAATTAATATAACTTAAGAAAGAAAAAAATAATAAGTAAATAAATTTTTAGAAACAATGTGAAAATATGTTCATAATATATAAATATCTTTTTTCTTTTTTTATTTATATTAATATTTTTTATTTATATTATATATATATATTTTAATAGTAATATTTCAATAGATTTTTTTTTTTACTTTTAATTATTCTATTATTATTATTAATTTATTTGTTATTTTTTATTTAAATTTATTATTCTACATACTATTTAATAAATTACTTAATTATTCTTTTTTTTTTTTTTTATTTTGTAATAATAAATTTTTTTAATTCGTTTTAAAGATAATATAAATAATTATAATATTATTTATAAATGATGGTACTAAAAATGATTTGTTTACTAATTCTAACAAAAATAATGATAATACAGATATTAAAGAAATTACTTTATCTGAAATAAAAGATTTTAGAGTTATTAGTCTGAGGAAGTAATAAATCAATTATAATTTTTTTATTGCTTGCATAATATATTGAGGAAAACTAATAAATAATGTTTGTTGATATAATTATAATATTTTTTTTTTATAATAAATAAAATTATAAATGTTAATATAATATGAAATAATACAATTTATATAATTTATAATATATTATATAATAATAGTATATAATAAATTAATATTGTAGATAAAAAAAATAAAATAAGAGTAATTTAGACCATATATTTGTATTATTTAAGGTCATCGTATTATACATGAAAATAGTTTTTTTTATTCTATAATTATTTTTAATATTAGATAAAGTAATATAAAATGATTATTTAATTAAAAACTTAATAAATAATTTTAAATAATATATAATTAAAAATTTATCTTGGATTAAAATATAAAAATTATAAACAAAATTTTATAGAAAAAAAAATATAAACAAAATTTTATAGAAATTTTTATTTATTTATTTATTTACATGTTATTATCTTTATCGTGTAACGTTAGACAATAAATTACTATTATTTTTTTTTTTTAATTTAAATCAATAATAAAAATTATATATATATCATAATAATAATAATAATTTTTTTGTAATTATTAAGAGGACTTTTAATTTATATAATTATTTTATTTAAATAATTATATTAAATTTTAAGATTTTAATCTGTTAAATATTTAATAGAAAATATTAAATGAAGGCTTTTTTAATATAGTATTTTAAATTTATATTTAAAGATATAAGTAATTTTTTTTTATTTTATTCCTACTTTTTTTTCTTCTTTGTTTATTATATATATTAGCAATATAAAATAGATCATTCTAGCTGAATGAATGTAAACTATATATCCATAAAGACTAAAAAAAAAAAAAAAAAAAAAAAGAAAAAGTAAAATAAAATATATAAAAAAAAAGTATTACAAATAAAATGAATAAAATAAAAAAAAAAATAGAAATAAAATTTAAAACAAAAAATAAAGCAAAAAAAATAAAAAATGAAAAACAGAAATAATAATGAAGGTAAAAAAACAATTATATAGTAATTATAGAAAATAGAAAAGAATGGGTATATAATAACTATAAAAAATAAAAAATAATTATATAATAATTATAGAAGTAAACAAAAATAAAAAACAAGAACTAAATTATAAAATTAAAATAAAAATAAAAATGAGATATTTAAATATATGTACTATTATAGGATTATTAACTATATCAGTTAATGTATCAAGAGGTTAATTTTATGGTAAAATGATAATAGACCTGAATTGTTTAAAATATTAGAAAACCATGTTGGTACAATAAAAATTAATTTAGATTATAAAATATTATTTATTATGAAAGAAAAGATCTTAATTCCACTATGGAGTGGTATAATTATAAATGAAGAATATGGTATAAATAATACATTTATGGAATTCTCTTAAAGGTACTGATTATAAAGTTCAATTTGAATCAGGTTAATTTACTTTTCAATTAGGTGGTATAGATAGTCGTAAATTTATGAAACTAGTTATAATATTAGATTTGATAATGTATCATTTTATGATGTAAAATTATGTTCTATTGTTCATGAACCTACATTATATGTGAAAAAACTTTTTTCTGATATGCTTTATAAAATGAGAATTCACAATTTCAGCTAATTATGTTAATGATGAATATCTTGAACTATATATTCTTACTAATAATATTAAAAAAAAAATTTATCAAGAGATATTTTGGTGATAGTAATGCTTCTAATCTTTATGAATGCAAAAAATGATAGTGTAAGAATTGAAGATAATAGTATTAATCAAAACTGTGATAACATTAGAGAAGAATTAAATGATTATAGAGATAGTACTAAAGTATTTAATGATACTATTAATAATGATACATTTATTGAAGATATAGACAAAGTTCTTAGTATTAATCTTTATTCAAAATTATTAATTTAAATTAAAAAAAAAAAAAACTATTACAAAACCATCATACATATATAATTATTTTTTATTAAAAGATTTTTAAATGAATTTATATGGATTTTTTTTATTTATTAGAGTTACCATATTAAAAATAAAGTTAAAAAAAATAATATTTATTCAATTTTAATCATTTAAAAGTTTCTGTTATTATTTATGAATGATTTATGTAGAAAGTCAATAAATAAATAAGTAAATAAATAAACAAATAACAAAAAAAAAAAAAAAAAAAAAAAAAAAAAATACACAAAAAAATAAATAAATAACAAAAAGAATGTACAAAAAAAATTAATAAAAAATTAAAATAAAATAACTTTTAAATCAATATATTTATATATTTTTGGAGAAAAATGTGTTTTTTAGTGTAATATATATTATTATTAAAATAAATTGTTTAATTATAAAAGGAAAAGAATGATGTTGTAACGCCTTTTAATATTATAAAAGTGTATATAAATTTTTTATAATTTATGTTGACAATATAATTAAATTTATTATATTAACTTTAACTTTATATACTTTTCTTTAATTGTAATTATAATAAACAATTATTGTATTAATTAATATTATTAAGTTAATATTTTATTCGTTAAAAATTATTATTAAAGGAAATTAAAAGAATATTTTTATTTTAATTTTATTATTCCTAATTTTAAATTATATTAAAAAATAAATAAGAGAAGTTTCTAATAAAACTTTTATTTAATAATTTATTTATATTTATATATAAAAATTCAATCATAATATAAAATTTTAATAATAATAATTTTAATAATAATAATAATAATAGTTAATAATAATATCAAAATGTTTGTCATAGGATAATATTATATGACTTATTATTTGACAAAGCTATAAATAGTTATGATAAAATTGTTATAATTAATAATTAATCAATAATCTTATTTTATATATATAAAAAAGAGGCTAAAATATAATCAACATTATCACCGTATTATCATCCTTTTTTATTCATTTTATTATAGATTTTTATATAAAATTTATGTTAATATTGTATTAAAGTAATATAAGAAATAAAATTATCTTTTTTAAACATAAAATATTAAAACATATTAAATTTTATTGTGAAATTTAATAATACTATTATTTTTATTTTTTACTATTTTTTTTATTTTTTTTTTTATATTTTAATTTCATATATTAAATTAATTATTATTAAAAATCAGTAAAAATTACAAGATGGCAGTTAAATTTTTTTTTTTTTATTTTTTTTGTAATTTCTAAATATTCTAAACCATTTTTATTCATTAAAATTAAATAAATTTTAATTTTTTAATGTTTTTCATACTTACTAAAATTAATTGTCACGTTATTTACTTAGTATATCCATTTACTTTTTATTATTAATTTATTTAAAAATAATATATATACTTTAATTTAATGTAATAAAAAACGAAAACTAAAACAATAATAATAATAAAATAAAAAAAAAAAAAAAAATTATTACTTCCATGTAATATATATTTTAACTATATTATTATTTATTTTATAATATATTATATTATTAATAGTTTGAATTAAAAATTAATAATTATTTATTAATTATTAATAAAATTATTTTAATTTTAATATATACTAATTATCTCTCTAAAATATAAAAGGAAGACCTTTTTAGCTTTTTTTTCTTTTTTTTTTTGAAAGAAAAAATATTATTTTAACTATTTAGTATAAAAAATAATACGATATTTTATATATATTTATTTCTTAAGTATTTTTAATTATAAAATATAAGAGAATAAAAAAGTATTTAAATAAAAATAAATAAATCAAAAATTTAAAAATTAATAAATATATCAAATCAATAGTAATATACAAAGAAACATAATATTAATTTCATAAACAAACAAATTACTTATAAATAATATGTAGTAAGTATATATGCATAATTAATATGTATTTAAATATATATATATGTATTTTTTTTTTAAAATTTTCATTTTTTATTAAATTTTAAAAAAAAATTATAATATTAAGAATTTCGTAATATTTTCAAATTATCTTTATTTATTTATATAAATTTATTTTATTAATAAATTATTTTATTATTATTACTTATTTAATATTGTAATGAACAATATAATAATAAAAACAAAATAATGAAAATAAAAATAAAAACAAAATTAAAAACAAAATTCACTTTTTTTTTTTTTTTTCAAAATACTTTCAACAACAACAACAACAACAATAATAATAATAATCAAAAAAATATATAAAATAAAATAAAATAAAATAAAATACAATAAAATAAAAAATATATATATATCTATAATTTGCAAAATTTAGTCCATATCAACAATCAGGAGGAGGAGGATATCCATATCAAGGATATCCACCACCACAACAACAACAACAAGGCTTATATCAAGGATATCCACCACCAAGTGGAGGTTATCCTCCTCAACAAGGTTTATATCAAGGATACCCACCAGCAGGCGCAGGAGGTTATCCTCCACCAGGTGCAGGAGGTTATCCACCACCAGGTGCAGGAGGCTATCCTCCACCAGGCGCAGGAGGTTATCCACCACCAGGTGCAGGAGGTTATCCACCACCAGGTGCAGGAGGTTATCCACCACCAGGTGCAGGAGGTTATCCTCCACCAGGTGCAGGAGGTTATCCACCACAAGGTGCTGGTGGTTACCCACCTTCAACTTCAGGTTATCCACCAACAACTACCCCAGAAAGAGCTGGTAGTGCTTATCCACCACTACCAACATCACAAGGCAGTTATGCTGGCTACCCACCATCTTCAGTTTCAAGTGGTTATCCACCAACTACTGCCAGTGGTTATCCACCTACAGCTGGCTATCCTCCACAAGGTAGTTTTGCTGGTTATCCACCAACTGCTGCCAGTGGTTATCCACCAACAGCTGGTTATCCTCCACAAGGTGGTTATGCTACAGGTAGTTTTAATCAAAATAATCAAGCCTTTGGTATAGGTGGCACAACGTAAGTTTTAATAATCATAATCATAATCATAGTAATAATAATAATAATAATAATAATAATAATAATAATAATAATAATAATAATAATAATAATAATAATAATAATAATAATAATAATAATAATAATAAATTATTAATATATTGACAAATATTAATTTATATTATTTTATTATTTTATATATTAATATTAAATAAATAAAAATTACAAAATGGAACATATTTCAATAAATATAATTAAATTTACAATTATTTGTACCAATTTACAATGAATTATGGAAAATAAACAACATACATTTTTATTTTTTATTTTATATTATATAGTAATTTATTAACACCTGATCAAGTTACACAAGCATGTAATAACTTGAGAAATGCTATGAAAGGTCTTGGTACAGATGAAGCTGTATGTAATTTTTTCTTATCATATTTTATTATTAGAATAAAATATTCAAATTTATATTTTTAATATTAAATTATTAATAATCTTATTATTTATATTATTTATTATTAAATTTTTAATGATTTTTATTATTTTTCATCATTTATAGGCATTAATTAGTATTTTAGGTAAATACCCACCAATTCAAATGAACCAAATTGTTAATGGTTATAAATCTCATTTTGGTAAGTCTTTAGAACAAGCTGTTAATTCTGAAACTTCAGGAAACTTTGGAAAATTATGTGTTGCCTTATCTAAATCTATTTTAGATTTCGATGTTTATTGTCTTCACAATGTAATTATGATAATAAATTATATATATATATATATATATATTAATATTATATTGTTAAAAAAAATGGAGAAGAAATATTATATTTAATTTTTATACATAATATTATAGGCTATTGCTGGACTCGGTACTGATGAAGATTGTTTGATTGAAGTATGTTTTTTTTTTTTTTTTTTTTTTTAAAGAAAAAATATAAATTGATATATATATATGTTATATTAAATAATCATTTTATTTTTTTATATTATTATTATTATTTTCAATTGAAATAAATAAAAATAAAGATTTTGGTTGGAAGAACTAATTCTGATATTCAAGCAATTAATAGAGCTTACAAAGATAAATACCGTAAGAGTCTTGAAGAGGATATTAAGGGTGATACCAGTGGTTACTTTAGAGCTTTATTGGTTGCATTGGTACAAGGTAATAGAGATGAAACTAATATTCAACGTGATGTTAAGGCTGATGTTGAAGCATTATATAGAGCTGGTGAAGGAAGATTAGGTACCGATGAAAGTGCTATTATGTAAGTTTCTTTTTTTCTTTTCTTTTCTTTTCTTTTCTTTTATTATTATTATTATTATTATTATGTATAATATAGTATTTTAAGGATTAATTAAATATAAAATATAAACAATTTAATAATAATATTTATATATAATTTATTTTCCATACAATTATATATATTTAAATTAATTTAATTTTTAGCTCATTATTATGTAATCGTCCAGATTCACATTTAAGACAAGTCTTTGCTCAATATCAACAAAAATATGGTCATTCTGTTGAAAAGGCAATGAAGAGTGAATTCTCTGGTGATATTAAAAAGGCTCTTGTCAATTTAGGTTAATAATCATTAATATTTTATATAATATATTTAAATATATATATAATTAAAATATAATAATAAAATTAATTAATAATTTAATTAATATATTAATTAATATATATATATATTAAATTTATTTCTAATATTATAGTTAAATCTATTACTAATCGTAACGAATATATTGCTGAACAGTAAATATCATTTCTTTATATTTATATATAATAATGTTAATAAATCTATAAATCAATTTTATTAATGATTATCTTTTTTCTTTTTTTTTTCTTTTTCATTTTATTCTTATTTTTATTATTATTATTATTTTATTATTATTATAATAGATTTGAAAATTCAATGAAGGGAATGGGTACAAAAGATGAAAAACTTATTAGATTAACAGTACGTTATCGTGATCCAGTTATTATAGCTCCAATTAAAGAAGCTTATAAAACCTTATACGGAAAAACATTAAAGAAACGTATTGAAGGTGATACCAGTGGTGATTATAGAAGACTTTTATTAACTTGCATTGGTGAAAAATAAGAAAAATAAATATATTTATTTTTCAAACTGAATGAAATAATTAATTATTATAAAAGAATTAAATATTCAAAAAAAAAAAAAAAAAAAAAAAAAAAAAAAAATTAATATTAATACCAATATAAATTTATCTCCCTCTTTATGCACGCTCTCTTTTTTTTATATTCTTTAATATGCATCATAATCAAAACAACATATTAATGTTAAATGTTTGAATTATAATTATATCATAATATAATATATATATATTTATCTTTTTTTTATCAATATTTATGGAATATTGAATAATTTATAAAATAATTATATTTTTTAATCCACATTTTTCTAAACAAAACGAAAAATACTTATTATCTATATATTTTATTATATAAATTATATTAATATCTAATAATAAAATAAAATAAATAAAATAAAAAAAAAATAAAAAATTAAAAAAATAAAAAAAATATAAAAAAATATAAAAAAAAATTTTTTTTTTATTTTTTATAAATAGAATATTATTTTATAGTCTTTAAATTTTTACTTTTTTTTTAAGCTTTTTTCTTTTTTTTATTTTTTTTTTTTTAATTTTGTTATTTACAATTTTTTTTTTGCTATAAGATAATAAAATATTCTTTTTCTTTTATTATTATTATGATTATTTTAATAATAAATAATTATAATAATTATTGTATATTTATATGTTTTAAGATTTTTTTTATTTTTATTATTTAATATTTGAATAAAAATACTTTTGATTGCTAAAAATCATTTAGTTTTTTTAAATTCAAGTATTAAATTATATCAATATTGTTAATTATAATTATTATACTATAGAATAAAACTATATAATAGATCTTTTAATTTTATTATTATTATTATTATTATTATTATTATTATTATTATTTTAAGATTTTCTTTTACTTTTGTTTTTATTAATATGTATTATATATATATTTAATTTATTATTATATTTTTAATAATTTCAATAATTTTATTATGATTAATTAAATGGATTAATGTTGAATCTTAATGAAAAAGCTATCTAAATAATTATCGATTTTTTTAGCTTTAGCGCTTAAAATTTCATCATCAATTTCATCATCATCATTGTCTTTATTATCGTCGGAATTGTCTGTATCACTTTTTTCATCATCTGTTTTATCATTATCATCATTATCATCATTATCATTATCTTTGTCAGGTTCAACAATTTCATCTAAATATGGATGGAAAACATTTTCTAAAAAGTAGTCATAATCAATTTGCATCTACATATATTTTATTAATTGTATTGTTAATTATTTTAGTATATAAAAAAAAAGGCATAAAAATATTCAAGTTAATTTATTATTAATATTTAACTTACATGACCACCTGGAGTAACAAGAAAATCAAGCTTATTTTCTTTTTCCATTGTTTTTAAACCCAACCAGTCCTTTTTTTTTTTTTTTTTTTTTTTTTTTTAATATTAAATAATAATATATGTTATTAAAATATTATATAAAAAAATAATAATATTTGATATATGATATGTGATATGTGATTTATCAATAAATACTTCATTATATCCATCAGTTTTATTTAATGGTAGATTTTCTTCAAAGTCGTCGACCCAACCGAACCACTGAATAATATATATTGAAAATAATGATAAAAATAAAATTAATAAAAAGAAATAATTTATTTAATTCTAATTTAATATGTTAAGTAATTATTCTATTATTATACAAAAAAAAAAAAAAAAAAAAAAAAAAAGATTTTTTTCTTATACATACTGGGGAAGTGGAAGGAACAACCATATCATCATCTTCGAATCTAATCATAACAAATTTATTAAGTGAAAGCATGTTTTCTTTATATTTTGGATTCTTTTCCTATTTAATTATTAATTATTATTATTATTATTATTATTATTATTAATATATCGTTTATATAATTTTTTTATATATTAAATATTCTTAATAAATAATAATAACTTACTTCTCTTTCATTATTAATATCAGCTAAAAAGTTTGATTTTTCTAAGTATTCGTCATAATAATCAATACTCTTTATAATTTGTATAAAAAAAAAAGTATAAGTAGATATATATTTTAATATTATTTATATATATTATTCATAATGTTGTATTTTCAGTTAATTATATTATTCTCTTTATTTTATTATTATTATTAATTATTTTATTCTTTCTTTTATAAATACTTTGAAGTATTGAGCTTGAACCACATGAGTTTGAATAAATGAACTATAAACATTAGCTGATAATAACATTTTCATTCTTTCACAGAAATCAGAATCATCATTGACACAACCAGGAACAGTTGAAACACCTATTTTATATAATAATTAATTTTTATTATTATTATTTATTTATTCTTTTATTTATGTATAATTTTTTTTAACTATTATTTTTTTTTTATGAACTATTCAATTTATAAATTTTTTATTATACTTAAAAATAAAAAATACTATTTACCATTATGTTGAGCACCATATGTAATTAAATTATATACTGGTGGGTCATTACAACGTTCAACATATGCTCTTAAGAATTGACCACCCTTTTTTTTTTTTATTCATTTATTAACATATTAATTGATATTGTTAAATTATTAAATGTATATAATATGTATTTGTATTAGTAAAATTTTAAATATATACTTGTGAAAAACCAAGAGCATTAAAGCCATTCTTTAAATGTGGATAAATATCCGAATCACGTAATTTATTACAAACAAAATCAACCTTGGTTACAAAGATAATAATATATATTTATTTATGTTTGTTATTATTAAAAAAATTTTTTTAATTAATTATTATTAATTCATTTTTTTTTATTAATAACAAATATATATAGACTTATAAATATATAATTAAATATATTTTTTTTATAATATAGAATTTTAAAATTTTTACATGTTCATTGACATTTCCAAAGTAAGAATTTTTTCTTTCAACTAATTCACTTTCTGAGTCAGATACATTTAAAGAATATATAAAGGTGTCTGGTAATAATTCTTTTAAGTTTTCCATGAATCCTCCAATACTTTTTTTATTCAAAAGAATTTTATTAAATTATATTTTGATATATAATAATAATAATAAAGAATATATAATTATTATCATTAATTATTTTATATTTATGTTTTATTAGTATGAAACTATTTTTTTTTTTTTTTGAAAGTTTAAATATATATATAATAAATATCTATACCTTGCTTCATTACAACAAGTATCTCCCATTCCATGCCATATGACAACTTTTAACATAAATTTTGATAAATATATAGAAGTATTAAAAATATTGTTATCAATATTATTATTTTATATTTATATTATTTTAAAAGTGTTTTAATAATTTACCTGGACGATATTGGGATTGTGCAACTATCGTTTTTTTAAATTTAAATTATTATAAATTATTATATATATATATTAGTATTTTATGAAGTAAATATTTAATTGAAGAGGATTTTAATATTAATAAATAAATAGAAAATTTTTATAATTATAATATGTATAAAATAAATATAGAAAAATTAAAAAAAAAAAAAAAAAAAAACTCACAAGCTTTAGAAGTTATTGCAGCCTCGATTATGAAACTTATTAAATTAAATTTATTAAATTTCATTTTTATTATTTATATAATTAATATTATTTATTTATTTTATTATTATTGTTATTATTATTATTATTATTATTATTATTATTATTATTTAATTTTTTTTAATATATTTTATTTTCTTTTGCTGTTATTTTTAAAAAGTTTTTATTTATTTTTTTTTCCCCTTTATTCTTTTAACTTTTCAATTTAAAGTTTCTCAATATATTTCAAAGAAGTAAAATTTTAAAAATGTGAAAAAAAAAATTTATATTAATTTTTTTTTTTTTGTTAAAATTAAAATTTAAATAAAAATTAATTAAATATATATAAATATTGGTCATGAAAGTTTGTAATATATAAGCAATAATATTCAAGAAATTAATAATATTTTATTAATAATGATTTATTAAATAAATAAATAAATAAATAAATAAATAAATAAATAAATAAATAAATAAATAAATAAATAAATAAATAAATAAATAAATAAATAAATAAATAAATAAATAAATAAATAAATAAATAAATAAATAAATAAATAAATAAATAAATAAATTAATTAATTAAAAAGAGAAAAAGTTTAAAAGATAATAAAAATTTGATATAAAAGATAATAGTATTATTATTTTATTATAGATATGTTTTTATTTTTAAAATTGGAATTAATTGTTTTGAATTATAATTAATATATATATATATATTTTTTTTTAAAATAATAAAAAAATAATAATATTATTTTTTTATTTTTCTAATTAAATTCATAATTATTTTTTAAAATTAAATTAAAAAAAAAAACATATTATTTTTTATACATATATATATAAAACAATAATTTATTATACATTTAATTATATAATTTTTTTTCTATTACAAGATGATAGAATTTTAGAAAAAATATATAAAATTTATAATACATTTCGAAATTTCAAATATAAATATATATATTTACAAATTTAATATAACTTTTTATACCAATAAATAATAATTTTAATAATAATATTAAAATAAAAATGAACTTAGAAAATCTTTCCCATCAATACAACCTTTTACATAATTTATTAGATAAATTAGAAGATCAATGTCAATTATGGATAGAAAAACAAGAAATTACGAGTGCTTACGCTTCTTCCATTATTAATCTAATTAGTCAACAAAATGATGCTAAAAGTTATTTAAAAAAAAATCAAGATGAAACTGATACTTCAGTTAAATTAGGCACTTCTAATTATTCACGTAATTATATTGCAAATTTTACTTCTAATGGTACTAATGTTGTTTCATTCCTACCACCATTAGAATTTAAAGATAATATTCATGAAGTAGATAAAAAGAATTCAGGAAATAATTTAATTATTAATGCTAATAATAGAGAAAAAAGTATGCCAGATTTTGTGAATAAGTATGATTTTGAAATTCAGGATGTACCAGCTATTATAAATTTTTTATCCTATTATCCAAATGTTATTGAAAAATTGATTGTCAAACAACAATATAATATAGAGCAAGCTATAAAAAATTTTAAGGAAGAAGCAGAGAATTTTAGTATAATTAAAGATATAATGGTTAAGATAAGGCATGATGCCAAAAATAGTGTACGTTTAGCTTACCGAAAAGCTATAGAAATCGATAATTCAAAATCAAAAAATGGAGGTGTAGTAGATAAAGGAGAAAAATTAATGAAAGAAAAAGTTATTGATAAAATGAGTAGTACGGAAAAAGCTAATATACCATTAGTTGAAATGGAATTATGGATAGATAAAATAGTTACATGTTATGAGAGAGAATGTACTGTAAAGGAATATTTATTAAAACGTTTAAGAGAAGGTAGTCTCATAGAAAATTCAGATTGGGATAATTGGAATAATCGTTGGAATTCTCAAAGTAATTTAGATTTTTCACTTGAACAAGATGTTAGAGATAAAATAAAAGCTTATAAATTAATTAAAGTTTATGAAAAAGAAAAAGAAAAAGAAATTTAATTTTTTTTTTTTTTTTTTTACTTTTTTCTTTTTTATCTAAATTATATAGATATATAAATATATGCTCTAAAAGCTGTTGATATTTATATGTTAGAATATTTATTTATTTAATGATTAATTTTTGTTATATATATATATATATATATATATTTTGTTTAAAATAAAAAATAAAAAATAAAAGAAAGGTTTTAGACTTATTTAATATTTTAATAAATTATAATAAAAATATTATTTTAGATTGTACCTGATATATACCAATTCTATCCATATTTTATTTATTTGCTTATATATTTAATAAATATATTATATATATTTTTAATTGCTCATAGAATTATAAATTGTTAATTTTATATTTTTAACTTTTTTATATTTTAATTTGTAATTTAAACTTTTATATCATTAATTATTAATATGAGTATAATATTATACTAATTTTTTTAGTAATTATATAAAGAATCAAATATTTTTACAATTAATAAAGATTAAAATTAAAACATTATATCTATTATAAAAAAAAAAAAAAAAAAAGCATATTATATATTTAAATATTATTTATAGGATAAATACACATCATTATATGTATAATTTTTGAATTTTTTTTTAAGAATAATTTATTTAATAAGATAAATAGTTAGATTTTTTAATAATTTTTTAAGAGAAATAAAATAAAATAAAATAAAAAACTTTTACAAATTATATCTTAATATATGTAATATTTAATTATTTATTTTGGATAAAAATAAAAAAATGAAAACTTTAAAAAAAAAAAAAAATAAAATATGAAGAATACATATATATATATATATATATATATACTTTAATGAATATATTATTTAAATAATTTATTATTAGATGATTTTATAAATAAAATAATAATAATAATAAAAAAAAAATTCTAATAAAATTTAAAGATAATACATAATCTGAAAAGAAAAATATATCTTTTATATATATTAATAATAATTATGTAAAGATATAATTTGTTTAAATTAAATAAAATAAAGTATACAATTAATTTTCAATATATTTTTCATTATATATATAAATTAATCATTTAATAATTTTTTTTTCTATTTTCTATTATTATTATTATTATTATTGTAATTATATGTTATTATTATAATAACATTATTATTAACACTTCAAAACTTCTTTTTTATTATTTATTGATTTTTTATTAAATATATATTAAAAAAAATGTTATTATATTATATATATGTCTATATTTGTTGTTTATATGGAAGATATGTATATTTATGTTTTGTCTGTGTTATTAATTTCATTTCTATTATTAATTTATTTATTTATTTATTTATTTTTATTTATTTATTTTATTTATTTTGACCTATTGTATTTTTTTACCATTTTCTCCATCGACCACCACATATACAATTTCTACCATATTTTTTATACCATGCTGCCTTTCCTCTAAAAATATAAATACCAGTACCAGAATTTGTATTTTCACCTCCAACACTAGGCATTGTTATTCTTTTATTACTTTTAGTATTTTCCTTTTTATGTTGTTTTTTATCATCATTAATAGTACTATATGGTAATATCAATGGTGAACCGCCAAATATATCAAGATGGGGGATTTCACTGAAGTGGAAACATCTTTTTTTTTTTTTTTTTTTTTTTTTAAATATATATATATATTATTGTAAAAAAAAAAAAAAATAAAATAAAATAAATTAATAAAATTTATTGTATAATTAGTTATATTATTAATTTATTTTGTAATATAATATAATATATATATATATAATATAATTATTTATTTATTTATTTACCTTTCACATTGTCTTATGCTTACGGCTCGATGTAAAGAAGATTTTGTTAAAACATCATATTGTTTTAATAAATTATTTTCTAAAATAGAGATAATCTTAGATTTATAAGTATTATTATTGTTGAAAATATTTGGGGTAGTATTAATATTAATTTCATTTAATTCTACAATATCACTAAAGAAAGTATTTGATAAATTATTAATCTGATAATCCATTAAATTTGAACAAATCTTTTTTGGTTCTTCTGAATTAAGATTTTCATATTTTCTATTAAGATTATCTGTACTGAAACCAACACCATAAACTTTTAAACCAACAAAATTTTGATAAATCATTCCAGAAATAAGTTCATTTATATTTTCCTTTTCTATGTAAGAAGCTTCAGGATGTGAAAAAAGTGATGTATAAGCTTCTGAAGTATTATCACTTAAAAATATTTTTGGAATATAACTATTATAAAGTTGTTTTAAATCTTTTTTAATAAAGGATTCTAAATAAGATGGTATTGTTCCATTATATATAAAATTTTTTATTTGAGATATTTGGAATTCCAAATCTATTTAAATATATATATATATATATATTAAACATTAATAAGTTATAATATATTTTATTATATTTAAAATATTATTATTTTATTTTAATATAAATATGTATATTTTATCATATGTTTATATTATTATACTATTATATCATTATATTATTTAATTTATTTACCATCCTCTTTATTTAAAGCATTTAATTTAGTATCTATTTCATATAGCATTTTATTTAATTCATTTAAATTCATTTTATTTTTCAATAAAATGTTAGTAAATTCAGTAATATAATAATTTTCTTCTTCATAGGTTAAACCTTCATGTTCAGATACCTTTTTACCCATTGATGAATTCTGTTCATAAGAAACATATAAGTTAATACCATATAAATTAATATAATTAAGAATTCTTATTAACATCTTTCTAGAATTTTTAAATAATATTATTGGTAAATAATTTGGTTGATTCAAAATTTCTATTTTTGTTGTTGATTAAAAAAGTGATTTTTTTTTTTTTAAAAAATTATATATATATATTTATATTTATATAAATATTAAAAAAGGAAAAATTGAAGTAAAAATAAAATAAAATATTAAAGATTTTAATATTTAATATATATATATATTTAATTCATATAAAACTGATATTAATTATTAACATATATATTTACCATTAATTGTTTCTTCACCATTTAAAACTTGTGTATGATTTCTTTTACGACAATTAACATTATACCATATATATAAATGTTTAAGAACGTATTTACACAATTCAATAATCCAATAGGCTAATGGAGCATTATAATGATAGCAATCTTTAAATATACATATTATTATTATTATCATTAATTATTAATTATTAATTATTAATTATTAATTATTAATTATTAATTATTAATTATTAATTATTATTTATTATTATTATTATTTCATTATAATCTTTATTATTTATTATTATTATTGTTATAACTATCATAATATAAAATATATACCTTTTTTAATTAGACAAAATGGTTCAAACTCTTCTTCTATTTTCAATATTGGTTTGTCTTTATTTAATTATTATTAATGATACATATAAATTTTATTAATTAATAAAGCATATCAATAAATGTAGATTATTTATATATACATACCTAAATATTTATTAATTCTCCATGGGTATACAAAATGATTTAAAAATGACTGCCCTATATAATTTAATTGAATAAATATATTATTATTAAAGTATTGTGTTTCTCTTGATGAAAAGCTCCTGTTTTAATTTTTTTTAATATATGATAGATAATTTATTTGTTAAAAATAATATAAACAATAAATATATTTGTTATAGAATAGGCATTAAATATTATAAAATAAATAATTTTTTTTTTTGTATAGAATATTCAATAATAATAGTAATCATTACTAACCTATTTAATACTAATGAAACTATAAATGTTTGTCCTTCAATTGCCATAGAAGTATTTTCATCTCTTGGGAAGTTTGATATAATATCATTATCTAATAAAGAAACATTTTTATTGTATTCATTAAAGAAACAAACCAAAAAGTCCCCAATAAGATCTAAAATAATTAAATAATTTATTGTATATAAAATATAAAATATATGAATTGTTAAATTTTTGAATAATTATATAACTTAATATTCTTTTTTTTTAATTTATTTATTATATTAACTAAAAATATAAATGTCAATGTTTTATTTTTCATTTTTATCTCTTTTTATAAATATTTATAAATATTTATAAATATTATTATAAATAATATATATAAAAATAAAAAGATTACTAACCTTTATTTTTAAAATGTTTATTAATTTTCATTAAAAAATAAATAATATCTTCATAATCATATTTATTCAAAATTGAAACTGTTAATTGAATTACGAGTGTATTTATTAACTTTAAGTATTGTTCTACAATAAAATATACAATTTTTGTTATTTTTATATATTTTATAAATGTATGTATAAATATTTATAATATATAAATATCATTATGATATTCATAAAAAAAAATTATATAAATATATATAATTATTATTTGTGTATTATAAAGTTAAAAAAAAAAAAAAAAGAAAAAAAAAGAAAAAAAGAAAAAAAGAAATAATTTTATAAATATAATATAATATCGTTATTAATTTATTTTATATTCTTACCATCTGTATAATAATTAATATCAAATTTTGATTCTATTTTTTTATTATTTACATCTTTATCTTCCCAACAAAGTAAAAGATCCATTAAATTATTTCCTTCTTTAATTTTAAATTTTATGTCATTAAATGATTTTTCAAAAACAATTGAAACTGTACCATTAGGTGATAGTAAAATATCTGATGTATAATAGGTAGTATCATATTGCTCATTGAGAAAATCTATATTTTCTGATAAAATCTCATCTTGAATATCTAATTTAATATCTGGTTTTATATCTTGATCCATAGGATCACCCTCTATTTTAACTTTCTTTTGCATATCTTCTGATATAGAAGATTGATTAAATTTATCATTATATTTTGTATTATAATTTTTTAATGCTTCACTTAATTTGTTATCAATAACGGGTATATTATTTGAAAAAAACCAATCATAATATGTAATTGTTGTTAATGTTTCACTATTTATTTAATTTTGATATTTAAAAATATAATATTTAAATAAATATAAATAAAGATATATATAAATAAATATTATTATAAAATAAAAGAAAAAAAATTTATAATAATAATAATAATAATAATAATAATAATAATAATAATAATAATAATAATATATAATAAAGTAATTATTAAATTAATTTATTATAATTATTATTACCAATCTCTTATTTCTGATTTTCCATTTTCATAATATATTAATAATGCACGTTTATTTAAAACATTGGTAATAATTTTTATGATTTGTGGAAAAGTATTATTAAATTCAAATTTATTATGAAGTTTCCATGTTTTCTTTTTTTCAAAAAGAAGATCATTGAAAGAAGAAGAATTATTATTTTCCCAACCAAATCCTGATGTTAAATCCATATCATCAGTTAAATCAAATGTACATACATATCCACTAAATTCTTTATCCTTTTTTTTTTTTATATATTGATTTTTGAATTTTTTATTATATATAATATTAATGATAATATAAAATAATAAAATTAAAATAAATAAATGATAATAATAATAATTTTTTATATTGGTATGCATTAGTTTATGATTTTCTATATTAATAAAATAATAATTATTAAAACAAATTTAAAAATGATATCTTTTATCATCTTACTTTATTTTTATTATAAATTCCAAAAGTTAAAATTAATTTTTTCTCATTCATTAATTGCATATCAAGAAGTTTATGATTTTTAGTAATATTTTGTATTGAATCAATTTTTAATCGTGATAACTGTTTATTGCCTATTAATTAATATGAATATGAAAATAAATTTTTATAATATAATAAAATCAAATAAATAAATGAATTTTTTACAATATAGATATTTATATAAAACCTACTAAGTTCTCCTTCCAATGTAACATTATATAAAATAATATAATTTGATGATAAATCTGAACAATATAAAACACATGAAAGTGTATTATCTATATATAATATTATTATATATATATATAATGAATTTTTTAAAAAAAAATATAAATATAAAGAAAAGAATTTTTTTGTTAGATTTATCATTTATTTTAATTTTCTTAATTTTTAAATACTTATTTATATATATATATTTAGTTATTTAATTTCTATTATTATTATTATTATTATTATTATTATTATTATTATTTACCACTGCCTAAATAACATGATGCTTTATGAATAATGGTATCAATATTCTTTTTTTTTGTTTTATCAAATTCTGTTAAATACATTGATTTTGATATTCCAATATTATTCTCTTTGTTAGTTACAACTGTCAACTTTTTTATATAATATAATGAATATCGTAATAATATTATATAAAATTATTATTATTATTATTATTATTATTATTATTATTATTATTATTAAATATTTAGGAGTATTTTTTTTTTTTACAATGTATTTAATGTATTTATATATATTTATTTCTATGATTGAATATTCGTAAAAAATATTTTTTATTCCATAATTATTATTAATATATATAATTAAAACGTACTTCTCCATCATTAGATAAAAAAGCAAAACCAACTACATATACACTTTGAATTCCTGATGCTATATTTACGTATCTACATTCACTATTTGGATCCATACTGAACTTTTATTTTTTATTTTTTAATTTTTTTTTTATTTTTTTTTTTTTTTAAAAAAAAGCGTTAATATATATTCCAAATAACTGAAATTTAATTAAAAAGATAGTTTCATGTATTATAATTACTTTGCCATTGTAATGTATCCACGAAAAACATGTTATTGGTTTTTGCATGTCTTTTCTAAACCATAAAATCCATTTATTTATGAAATTCTTTAAATTACGTAGATGAAGTTATAAAATTATTAAAATATAAAATTAATATTAATTGTATTAATAATAGGAATTAAAATTTTCATTATACATATATATTTATATATATAATAGATTTTAGCTTTGTATTAATTTCTTTAATTAGTAATAAAAATAAAATAGAAATTTTTCATTACTCTTGATTCCCAAATGCAAAGTACTCCATTTTTATCGATACTAACTAAATAATCTCCTTCATCACTCCAATTTAAATAAATAATTTCTGATTTATGATAATCAGAAGACTGTGCAATTCTTGAATAACCGGAAAGATCACATATTGTTTTATCTCTATTTATAAATTGTTCTAATGCAACAACTTCCTTAAATATATGTATGGAAGGTATATAATGACTATAAGGATAATTTTTTTATTTAAATAAAATAAAAATATAAAGGTGATAGTATATATATCCAATAATTTTAAAACATATTTATAATTGTTAATACATATTATTTTATACATATTAAATTTATATATATACATATATTTTTTGAAAAATACTTACACTTTTTTCTTATCATCAATAGTTTTTATTAAAGAAGAAACCGCCACAACATTTTGGCTTGACCAAGCTATTTGACTATCATTTAAAAAAAATAAATAAATTATAAATATTATATAAAGTTATTTTTTTTTATTAATTTCTTATTTAGTAAAAAATGTATATTAAATTTTATAATAATAAAAAAAAAAAAAAAAATCACAAGTGTATTATTTTTTTTCCCTTTTTTTATTTATTTTTAATTTTCCTTTAAAGTTTATTTATATTTAAATATAAAAGTATCATATCAGGTCTATTATTTAATGAAATCATTTATCACTCAACAAAATTATAAAATTATAATTTTGGAATATTATCAATATTATTATATCCTCTTTTAATATTTTTTAATCATATACTTTTATATAAATAAAAATAAAAAAAATATTTATATTAACCTTTCTTTTAAACCATTACATAATTTATTATATAATTCATATCGTATATTATTATCTATTGAAGGCATTGATAAAAAAACTTTCTATTATTATTATAAAATGATTTTTAACAAGTTTTTTTTTAGTTAATAATAATAATAATAATTAAATAAGAAAAAATTTAAAAAAATAAAATAAAATAAAAAATTTTATTATGTAAATAATAATTATTTATTTACTTATTTATATATTTATTTATTTACTTATTTATATATTTAGTTACTTACTTATTTATTTATTTATTTATTTATTTATTTATTTCTTTATTTCTTTATTTATTTATATTTTTAAGTTAAATAATTATTTTAATAAATAATATTTATTTATTTTATTAAATATTGTTTTTATCCATAAATTATCAAATATTTTATTTTTTAAATATAATTTTTTTTTATATTATTAATTTAAAAATTTAAAAATAATTATAAAACAGATAATATGATTTCTATTCAAAATCATGATGGTATACTTTCCGTTGAAAGTAAATCAATTGTTACTTTATTTGTTACTTGTGAAAGTACTTCTTCTGAAAGAAGATTTAACAGAGATATTACTATTGGAGCTTTAAAAGTAAAAAATTATTTTAATAATAATTTAAAAAAAAAAACTAATTCTAAAATTCTTATAGAAATATGTTTAAATAATAATTAAAGTGTTATTAATTAAAAATACTTAAAAGTACTAAAAAATAGAATAATTGGAATTGAATATGAATTTTGAAATATAATAAATAATTTTTAATTTCAGTTAACAAATTATCAAGAATTTATAGAATCAGTAAAAAAAAATACAGAAACATAAAAAACATCTTTCATTTATATACATATCTATATATCTATATATATTATATAAATTTCAAAATAATCTTATGTTAAAATTTGAAATTTCATATTAATTATCTTAATCAATTATTTTATATATATTCATATATAAAATTATTTATATATATATAGGAAAGACTTGAACCAATTACTGGTATTCCAATTGCTACTATGCAAATCAAATTATATGATAAAAATGATCAATTTGTTTGTATTTTAGGAGATAATAATAAAAAACTTGGTTTTTATTCTGTTATGGATTATGGAAGACTTCAAGTAAATTTATCTTAAAAAAATTTTTTTATAAATATATACATTTTTATAAATATATAAAAAGTTTAAATTTTAATATTAATTCTTTCTATAATATAAAAAAAATTATATATTACAATTTGAATATTTTAAGGTTGAAGATTTAAATCCTTACAGAATTAAAAATGAATGGACTGATACTTCACAAGTAAAAAAATTTGAAATTTCAGAAGAAGAATATAATAAAAGAAATGGTATTTAAAATTTTATTTATAGTTAAAATTAAATAAATAAAAAAATAATGGATTTTTATAATAATATGTAATAATATTATATATATATTATATCTATACACTATATATATAAATATTTTTTTTAAAAAAAAAAAAAAAGACTCAGTTAGACACTTTTTACAAAAGAATAAATTAGGTCAATATTCTGAAGAAAATCAACGTCATTTAGAAAAAGAAAATGACCCAGAAGGTTATTTTGAAGAAGCTCAACAGATTAAGGTTGGTGACCGTTGTGAAGTTAATGCTGAATCAAAAACTGGAATGCCAAAAAGAGGAACTGTTAAATATGTTGGTAAGTTAAAGAATATATAAGATAAATTTATCAATTATTATAATTATTATAAAATAATAAAATAATTTATAATATTATGTAATACCATTTTCTAAATTCTATATATTAAATTTATATTGATATTAATATTTTATTTATATTTCTAATTTTTTCTTTATATATATATATATATATCATTTATAATTAATAATTTATATAAAAATAGGTAAAACTGATTTTAAACCAGGTTACTGGATTGGTATTGCTTATGATGAACCACAAGGCAAACATGATGGAACGTAAGTATAATAATAATAAAAATTTTGTAAATCTTAATATATCTTTACATAAAATATATATATGTATTAAAATTATTTCAATTTATTTAATTGACACAATTAGTGTTAAAGGAAAATCATACTTCAAATGTTTACCAAAATATGGTGTATTTGTTAGACCAAATAAAGTTACCGTCGGTGATTTCCCAGAAGAAGATTTAGACTTTGATGATGATGATTTAGATGAACTTTAAACCCATACACTTAAAATACATATTTAACACGTATAAAAATAAAAAAAAAAAAGTAATATACAATAACATAATTACATAATTATATTATTAATGAAAATTTTTGAAATAAATGCATTGAAATCTATTATCTAAAGAATCTATTAAATAATAATAAAAAGTATATGAATATATGTATTCTCAACGTTAATATACATAATAATTAAAAAAAAAAAATTAAAAAAAAAAAAAAATTAAAAAAAAAAATTAATATATATATATATATATATAATTGTAAATAATCAAATAAATAATAAAAATGAAAAATATAAAATAAAAAATAAGAAATAAAAAATAAAAAATAAAAAATAAAAAATAATAAAAATATTATTTAATATTTTTTATATAAATTATATTTATTTTTATTTATATATTATATAATAATAATAATAATAGTGATAATTTTATATTTAAAAATTAAAAACATAATACACTCATCAATATATAATAAAGTGTTCTACTTTTAATATACTTAATAATATAATGATGATTAAATAATATATTTATTCATTTAATAATTTACATATATAAAGTTATGAATTAAATGATAAAATCATTTATTTCTGAATAGCCTAAGCTATATCGTATTAATATCATATGATGTAATATTAGAAAATAGTATTATATTTTAAAGACTGAAAGAAATTATAAAATTTAAAAAAAAAAAAAAAAAAAGATGTTGAAATATCATTTAAATTAATTTTCTTTTAATTTTATCAATTAGTAAAAAAAAAAAAAAAAGTATCATTTGACACAAAATTTTGATATTGTTTATAATTTATTACAAATAATAAATTTACTGAATCAAGTTTATTTTTTTTATAAATCTTCGATAATATATAAATTCCTTATAAAGGTCATCTTCATTTTTATTTTTTTTCATTATTATTTTGATGTTTATCATTATTGTTAATTATTCTCATTTTCATTATTTAAAATAGTTTTTTAATATCTTTTTATTTTTTTACATTCCAATAAATCTATTAAAGTTTTCTTTGGAATAGCTGTATATATATTAATTTTAAATTAAATAAATATATCATCTATTGGAATCTTATATTTTTTATTGTTATTATAAATATATTTATACAATTACCACTCATCAATTTCACTTTACTATAAAATTCTTTAATAAAAATAAATATTACCATTAATATAAAAATAGAAAATATCAAAAGTAATAATAATTATTGTTTGTTTCTATTCCTGTATTACGAATTTTTTGTTTCATTTCGTATTTCATTATTCTTTTGTTTTTGTTTATATGTATTTATTAATTATTTATTCAATAAATTGAATATAATTGTATAAATAAATAAATAAATTATAATTATTGCATATATATATCATATCCTTTTTTTAAAATAATATTATAATCAAGTAATAATTTAATCATTTCAGTATTTATTGATAATTATTTTTCCTACAATTAAAATAGAAAAGTTTAATTAGATTCATTTTTTAAAGAATTTTAATGAATTAATCTGAAGGTGAGACTTATTCTATTATTTTTTTATAACTATTTAACAAGACAATCATCACATATTTTAAGCAAAGAAAAAGATATTAAATTTAAAATATATGATGATAGAAAATTTAATATCTTTCTCTTTTCTTAAAATAATATTGTTTTTTTATCCATCTCATTAATAATTTAATCATTGTTATGTTATTAATTATAAGTTTTTTCTTTTCAATTATTTCTATTCTAAATATCAAAAAGATCAATAACAATTTCTTTACAATTATCTTTTCCTTCTAAATCATAAAAGATATATTCTCTAAGACTATAGTCATTAGTAATATATTGACTAGTATCACAAGTTGGACAAACATTTCAATAGCTTTAATAAAATCATAACTATTAACAGAATGGTCAATTTTATTACTATCATAAAAATTTTTTGAGCCTAAAGTACTTAATATCCATAATTTCATTAATGAAAAAAAAATTACTAATTGGTGATAATAGAAATAAAAATTTCCCATTAATTATAATACCAATAATAGTTTTAACTGTAGTTAAATCAATCAAATGACTACCAACGAATGTTTTTATTAATATTATTAATATTACCACCATATCTTGTTATATATTCATAAATCCATTTAATAGTAGCATAGACATCTTCAACTATATCATTTATTACTACAGATAAAAAGTTCTTGTACGACAGCAACACTACTAATTCTACAATAAATGTTTTATTACCTTTTTTGTTTTTTTAATTTAATTTTGCTTATTATTTTATAAATTATTACATAACAAAAAAAAAATAATAGTTTTTATATATTTTATCTATTAATTTTCTTTTTTAGAATTTGTGTAACCATCAAACAATCTTATTAATTAAATATGAAATTTTAATTATTAAAATTTATATTAATCAATTTTAATTTATCAATATTATTAAATTATTATTGATATTGATAATTTAAATATTTATTTATAAAGTTTTTTACATTATTTTGTGTGTAACGAAAAAAGTTTTTGTATTAATTAATTAAAGAAAAAATGTTACATAAATATATTTTTTTTTTCCTTTATAATTATTACAAAATGGAATAGGAAAAATTACAATATTATTAGAAAAAAATAATAATAATAAGAATATAGATAATTGAAAATTTGTAATAATCAATTTAAATATTGATAATGATTATATAAAGTTGAGTTGATAATATACATATATAATTTTAACTTTTAATATGCTATCTATAAATATATTTAAATAAAAAATATGAATTTTATAAAGATGTTAATAAAATAATACTATATAATTTATAATAGTTAAATATTTGTTAAAAAATTTAATTATAATAATTATTATAATAATAATAACAATAATAAGCAACAAAAAATAATTAAATAAATTTCAATATAAATTAATATTTAAATTTATTACTATATTTGAATATATTTTATTATTTTTTTTTTTTTTGTTTATTATTATTTATTATTTTTTATTACTGATTATTATTGATTAATTAGGGGTTTGTTATTTATTATTATTATCATTACACGTGATATAAAAATAAATAAATAAATAATATTTTTTATTTATTGTTATAGATTATAGCAATAATTTTAGAAATTTTAATAATAAATTAGATAATATAGATTTTTACTTAGTTATAAAAAGTATTCTAATAAAAAAATTAAACATTTAAATCTAGTTTTCTTTCCTTATAAAATTATTTTATTTAATAATAATTATATAAATAAAAAAATATAAATATTTTTATATAATACAAAAATATTTATTTATTCAGTGTTTTTTTTCTTCTGATAATAATTAATTAATTAATTAATTAATTATATAAAAGAAGAATACAATTCAATAGCATGATTATTAATAGAAATTTTTTATAGTAGTTATAAATAAACAATAAAATGTATAGAGACCGTTTAACGGAATTAAGGGTAATTAAATAAATAATATATATTTATAAATGGATAAAAAAAATAAATTTATAAAAGGAAATAATAAAAATAATTAGAAAAAAAAAGTAATAAAATATAATAAATAATTTTAAATTTTAATTTTAAATTTTAATTATCAAAAATATATATATATATATTTTAAATGGAAAAGGCTGGAAACAGTCGTTATAATCAAAGTAATGATAGACAATATAGTGGTTATAATAGTTCATACAATTATGGAGGAGGTTATTCTAATGATAATAGTAATAATTATAATAGTTATTCGCATAATTATGGAGGTGCGTACAGTCGTGATAATGAATATGATACACAACCCGATAGTCAAGGATATTCAAGAAATACTAGTAATAATAGTATAGCAAGTCAATATTCAGGAAGGGTAAAAAAAATTTTTTTATCAATATTATCTATATATATGCTTTTTTTTTTTAATATTAATAAAATATTTAAATTATATAATTATTTATAATTATTAATGTATTTTTAAAATTAACAATAATATGTCTTTTAATAAATGCTATTTTATATATTATTTATTATTATCAATATCTTATTTTATATATCTATAATATAAAGATTAATAATATAAATAATGATATTAATGGTATATGGGATTATATAGATAGACTTGATTCTTTATATAGAAAAAATTATAATGAAGTAAGAAGAACAGAAGAAACTGAAAATATAAAAAGAATTGCTGAATTAGAAGAAAGAGTTACAGCAGAAATTCAAAATATAACAAATCAATTAAAACGTATTTTATTTTTTTTTTTTTTTATTTATCTACAAATTATTTATTATATACTTTTATATTATGAAAATATATAAAAATGTATGACACTTATAATGAATTATTATATATATATATATATATATAAAATTAAATTCAATAAATAATAGGTATCAAGGCTGAAGCTGAAAGAATTAGTAATCCAAGAGATAAAAAAATGGTTTTAGGTCAAGTGAATAATTCATCAAATAATCTTAAAAAAGTTTTTGATTCTTATAACCAAAAAAGAACAAAAAATGAAGAGCAAGGACGTAATAAAATGATAAGACAATATCAAATTGGTAAAATAAGAAATGCTAAATTTAAAATCTTTAAATAATATTATACAATAATAACTAAAATAATAAATTAATTAATTAATTAATAAATAAATAAATAATTTAGTTAATAGAAATGCAACTCAAGAAGAAGTTGAAAGGTATGTAGATAGTCATCCAGATGGTGTATTACAGGTAATTAATTTATTGTATATATATGTGTTAATTATCATAAAATATTATATTTTAAATATTAAATATTATAATTAAATATATATATGTATAAAGCATTCTTTATTAGGTGGTTCAAAAGCTGCCTATAATGAAGCTCAACGAAGACATGATCAAATGGAACAAATTAATCAATCAATTAATGTAAATATGATAATAATAGTAGCAAATTAATAATAATAGTAATATATAGATATATATACAATGATAAAATGATAAATTTTTTATTAATACTTTCTAATTTTTTCTTCTTATTATTATTATCATTTTTATTTTTATTTTAATTTATTTAATATAGGAATTATGTGATCTTTTTCAAGATATGAATAATATGTTAATTACTCAAAATGAAGTTATTAATATTATAGAAGAAAATATTGATGATGTTGATTATAATGTTGAAGTAGCATCAAAAGAATTAACAAGAGCTATTGAAATTCGTAAAAGCAGTAGAAAGGTATTTTTAACTCATACCATATTTCTCAATATATAAATTTATATTAATATATTAACATATCATCATATATTTTATATAATAATAATAATAATAATAATAATAATAAAAATTATAATTATAATAATAGAAATTATGGTGGATTACTCTTATTGTAACTATTATCCTTATTATTTTTGTATTATGGTTATATTTTGCATTTAGAGATGTATTTGATATAATATTTGGACCATTTATAAAATTCTTTAAATGGATTATTTCACTTTTCAAATCTAAGGATGATCAACCTCCTCAAACACAAACACAATGAATGGAAATAATTCAAAAATCAAATATATATATATATATATTAAAATAATAGAAAAAAAAATATAAAGTAATAATAATTTATTTAAGTTATTAAAAAAAAAAAAACATAAACAATTAAAGATTTTAAGATATATGCATATTTTTAATTATACCCTATTAAATATTATAAATTATATATATATATATATAAATATAGATATATATAGAGATATATTATTATATAGTTTAAATCATAATATATAATATTTTATTTTTTTTATTTTATATAACATTTTTTTTTGTAATCTTAAATTCCTTTATGTAAGAGAATAATAATAATAATAAATATTAATTATACAAATAATTTTTAAATTATCATTATTTTTCATCTTTTTTTTTTTTTTTTTTTTTTTTTTTTATTTTTTTTTTTTTTCCTTATTTTTTTTTAATTTTAATTTTAACTATATATAGTATTTTAATAAAATACAAATATAAATATAAATATACATATTTTTTTATATTTCTAATATATTAATTCATTTTTTTAATTGTACATAAACAGCGGCAATAACAATAATTTATTAAAAAAGAAAAAAATTTTTTTTCTTTTTTTGTTAATAATAAAGCATAAAAAATGGTGGAGACATTTTATTATTCATATTATTATTAAATAATCATTAATAGTTAATATTTCTTTATTTCTTTACCGTTTTTAAATATATAAATAATATATATTTCAAAATATTTCAAAAACGGTAAATAAAAATTAATAATAAATATAAATAATGATTAATAAAAAAAAGTTTGAATAAATATTTAAATAAACAATAATTGTATACACTCTATTAGAAGTAGTTTAATATTATATTATAAATTTTTTATATATTCTAAATATTTAAAATAAAATAATATATCATTTAGTAATTATATAACAAAAAATACAAATACTTTAATAGAACATTTTAAAGAAAAATAAATTTCTATATAATATATTTTATTTATAATAAATAAAATATTTTAATTTTAATTGAAAAAGTAACATAAAAACATTTTTATTTTTTATATTAGATTTATATTCGTTTTATTTATTTAAATTTTTTTATTTATTTTTATTTAAAGAAAACAAATATACAATATATATATATATTATATATATTTATTTTATATATATAATTATTTTTAAAAAAAAGTTATTAAAAAAAATATTTAATAATTTCATATACTAAAAAAAAAAATAATTATTTTAATTTTAATAATAGATAAAAAAAAATAAGTAAAAACTAAATAACTATTAATAATATATAATATACATAGATTATTATGATTGTTTTTTTAACTATATTTTTTTTTTTTTATTTTTTTTATATTATATTATATATATATTGTTTTTTTTTATATATATACTGTAAAATTAACAGATAATAAAAAGTATTTTTAAATTTATTATATACATTTTTTTTTATAAATATATTATTTATATCAATTTCATTATTATTTTTTGTCTATTTAAAACTTATTGGTAAAAAAAAAAAAAAGAAAACAAGTATCGCTAAAATTAGTTAGCAACAACAGTTTCATCAGATTTATTTTCTTCAGTCTTTTCGGCAACTACATCAGCTTTAGTTTCTTCAGTTTTTTCTATTATTTCATTTTCAATTTCAGATGATTTTTCTTCAATTTCAGAAATATCTTTACCAGTTTCATTTGACTTTAAAGTTTCATTATTAGATTCTTCTTCTTTAGATTCTTCTTCTTTAGTTTCTTCTTTAGTTTCTTCTTTAGCTTCTTCTGATTCCTTTGGTTTTTCTTCAATACCTTCTAATGAAGAATTAAGTTTTGGAGCAGCTTCATTATCATCTAAAACTAAAGAAGCTCTAAATGTAGTAGTAGCTTTATCAATAGTAGCTAATACTTCCTCTGTTTTTTTTTTTTTTTTTTTTTTCATTTATTTATTTAAAGTAAAAAAAAAATATATTTAAGTTATTAATTATATAATTATTAAACATATTAATAATTTCATGTTTATTATAATTTAAAATTATAAATAATAAATATAAATTTAAATAATATTAAATTAAATAAAATAATAAGCATAATTAATATTTACGAGTTTTATCTTCTTCATCACCATTTCCTTCTTGAACTGGTTCATTTTCTTCAGATGGTGGTCTTTGTGGAGCCTTAGTACTCATCTTTGTTCTAGCTAAAGTGAATCTTTCTGGGAAGATATCAGTGTAATAATAAATTAAATCTTTAACTAATCTTGAAGCATGTTTATCGTTAATAGTAATAATGGATTCAGTCCATGGTCTTAAAATTAAATGGCTAATACTGTAAGCTAAACCACTAAGGAATTCATCTTCAAATGTTAAACCTTCAACCAATCTATTTTATTACAATAATAATAATAATAATAATAATAATAATAATAATAATAATAATAATAATAATAATAAAAGTTAATTATGTTACAATTATTTAAATTATATGTTTATTTATTAATATATATTTATAATTTAAATGTAAAAATATTTTAAATTATATATTTAATATAAAGAAAAATGAATATATATTTATATATTTACTCATGTAAATGCTTCATAATACAAGCAAGAGTTTCATAATATGGTGGAGATAAAGTATATAATAAACGTTCAATTGAAGTAATTCTGTTCTTTAAATCATTATTTTCAGAACCAGCTATAATAATTATATTTTAAATTGAATTTAATTAATATTATTTCAAATATTTCTTATTATTATATTATTATCTAAATTTTAAACAGAATTATTTTTATTCATATAATAATAATTAAAAAGAAAAAAATTTTTTTTTAGTTTACTTACAATATAGCATCTTAAATGATTCATACATATCACCAGCAATTAAAGAAATTGGTAATTCTTGAAGGAATAATTTTAAAACAGCAATAACAACTGGAACTTCAAAAGATTTTAATATCTTTAAAGTAATTTTTTGAGTGTTTAATCTATTTCTTAATTCATAAACTTGACCAATAAAAGGTCTTGGACCTATCCACATTTTTCTTTCCATTTCAATTGGAGTTAATTTAGGAACATCTTCATTAACATCAATAATTTCTTGTTTTTCACATAAAGCTTTAACAGATTTAGTAATAGCACTTAAACACTTTTTAACAATAATTGGAACATTAGTACCATTAGACATAACTAATTGATCAAGGAAAACACCAAAGGTTTGGAAATGGCCTATAATTATTTAATTTAAAAAATAAATTTACAGTTATATAATAAATAAATTTAATATAAATGTTTAAAATACATTATTTTAAATTATAAAAAATAGTAAATTTAAATTTCAAGAAAAAAATTATTTATTTTTTTTTTTTTAAATATTTTATAAATTTTTTTCTATCTTTAATATTATATTGTATAAATAAAAATATGTATTTCAAGGAACTGATATTTACCTGGACTGTAATAATATGATTCATAAATAGTAACTGGAATGTGAGTAGTACCAGTTCTACATTGGTTAATAACTTGGTTTAGATCACGTTCTGGTTGAATAGTTTCTAAGAATAATTTATCATGTTCAAATAATACTTGGTTAACCATAACTGACTTAGATTCTAAATTAATCATAGCTGAAACAGCATTTCTAATGGTCTTAATACGTTCAAATTCAATATCTTCTATTCTAACTAAGTAAGCATACATTTCACATTCAATGTTACATCTAGTTGTTTCAACTGCTTTAACTGCATTCTTATATATATAATCAGTACGTTCTACGTCTCTTTTTGCTTTTTTATGTGGAGCTTCACCTTCCATAGTAGTCTTTTTCCAAACATAACTACCGTTGAAAGAGAATGGTTGTTTAGAAATACTTCTAGTACCAATAAATCCCATTTTTAATAAATCCTGTTTAATTTTATTTTATTTTCATTTATTATAGTTTCAATTGTGATTGTTAGGGTTTTGTTGTTTTTTTTTTTTTTTTTTTTTTAACATGTTGTTTATTTATTATAATTATTAAAATATTATAATATGTTTATTTTTCATTAATATATATATATAATTAGAAAAATACCATTATTTTTTTTCTTTATTAAAAAAAAAAAAGCGATAAAAAATATTTAATATTAGAATAATTAAAAATACTTACTTGAGCAGCCATAATAGCATCATCTTTAGACATATCTAAGAATCTTTTCATCATAAAACGAACAATATCTTCACCAGCCATTGCTTGGTAATTACCAATCCAAGAACTTTATATATAAATTAATTATATAAATAGTATTATTAATATATAATAATTTTATTAAAAAAAAAAAAAAAAGTTAATAAAAAAGTATAAATAATTTTATATATTAAATCAAGTTATATATATAAAATTATAATAATAATAATAATAATTTGATTGAATATTTATTATTATATTATAATCAATAACTTACGATACTGTAGTTAATGGAATTTCATGTTGCATTTTTAAAAGTAATGAATTTAATTCTTCAATGGTCATATTTCTTGGACCAATTGGAATCATAGCATCTAAAGCGGGGAAATCCATATTATCTAAAGTGTAATATGGAGTACCAACAGTACTTCTTAAATTGTTAAATTGTTCAGAAATTTCACAACTTTGGTAATATTCAGCTTTAGCATATTCTAATTCATCTTTTTGTTTTTGTAAATGATTTACTAAATCTATAATATCTTGAGTTTTCTTTTGTGAATATTTACGATTTTCTTCTTGGTATTTTAATAAAGGATTTAATACATATTCTCTCATAGCATTGGCAATATTTTGTCTTGAATTACCATAATTGATTAATTCTTTTTTAATATTTAAATAAGATTGATAAACTGAAGTACTTTCTTCAGTTGTTTCTTCACTATAATTTCTACTTTGACCTAAATCAACTAAATCATAAGCATAATTTTCTTCTAAAGTGATTCTTTTCTATAATATTTAAAATGATTAATTTTATTAGCAAATGAATATTAATTATTCTGATTATTATTTACTGTTAAACTATTTACTATTATACAATATTATTTAGTGTTAAATTATTTATTATAATTATTTTATTATTTCAATTTATTATTTTTTATTTATTTATCTATTATTTATTTATTTTTTTATTATTAATATTAATATCCTTATGATTTTTAATATATTTATTACTATTATTTTTATTATTTATAATATTATATATTATTTTTATTACAAGTAGTAATTTTTACTGTAATTTCTCAATTTTTTATTATTATTAATTAATTTTTTTTTAATTATCTTTTTAATTTTCAAATTTTTATAATTTTTATTTTATATACTTAAAACAAAATATAATTTTACCTTAACAAAAGAAATAAGTTCATCAACTTCATTGAAACCTTTTTCGATTTTTTCTTTTTATTATTATATTTATAATTTAAATAATAAAAAAAAATTAATATTTTTTACAAAAAAAAAAAGTGTTGATGATAAAAAAAAAATAATTCATCGATATATTTATATATTTTTATTTATATTATTTTTTATTTATTTATCAATAACTTGAATATATAAATTTTTATTATTTTCACTGTTTTAATTAATTTCTATTTATTTTTATATTTATTTCTATTTTTTTTTCTGTATTTATTTATTTTATTAATATTTTTATTATTATTATTTTTGATATTTACTATTTAAAGTACGAATACCAATGGTGGTATCTTTAGTATCGTAGGCCCAAAAACAATCTGTAAAATGTTTTTGTAACATTGTTTATATATATTAAAGTAGTTGATTATATAAAATAGGTGGGTAGTAAATAGCTTTATAATAAATACTAAAAGGAAAAATTTATTTAAAACTATTTAAAATTTATTTTAAACTATGATTATTATTTATTTGAATAATCTCTAATTATTTTAGTATTTTTCTATTCTTTAAAACTTTTTATTAAAAATATTTTTCGAATTAAATAAAAATGTTTTAAGAATAATAAAGAAATAATTTTTAAAAAAAAAACTTGTTAAAGTAAAATAAAAACTTGTAAATTATATTATTTATTAATACGTTATAAAAATATTATTAAATAAAATTTATTAAATCATATTCTAATTATATAATAATATATTTCATAACATATATTATTATATATTAAATATATTATAAATGTATTTGTTTTTTTATTTCTTTATTTATCTTAACTTTTTCTGTTTTTCTGCTTTTTTTATATACATTTAATTTTTGATATATTTATTTATTTATTTATTTATTTATTTATTTATTTATTTATTTATTTATTTATTTATTTATTTATTTATTTATTTATTTATTTATTTTTATTATAATTATAATGATATGATTATTTTATTTTTAACACTGACATAACATTATTTATTATAATTTTTTATGGTATAAATAAGTATAAAAAGAAAAACACAAAAATTAAATTAAAACTACATATATTATTAATATAAAACAATAATATTATATTATATTAATAGATAAATTGAAATAATCCAGTAAATTTTAATAAAATATATTGATAATATATTAAATAATTTAAATATTATTATTATAATTATTTTATGTTTTAGTATTCATGAAAAAAATTAATTTAGTAAAAAGTTAAATTTTAGTATTAAAGTAAGAATCTAATGCGAAAAATGTATGAGATTAAAATATAAAATAAAGGAAAAACTTTTATTTTATATTTGATAATTATGATAATAAAAAAACAAAATTTAATTCTTTATTTAATTTTAATTTTGATATTTACTTTTTATTTATATTGTAGAAAATATATCTTTTTATATTTAATAGTAATATGCACTAGCCACAATGATATAATGAAAAAATAACTATTTATTGTGGCTTTATTATTTCTTTAAATTTTTACTTATTTTACATTAAATAATATATTATATTTAAATATATAAAATAAAATATATAATCAATATAATGAAAAATAAATAACATTTAAATTAAATTAATATATTACTCTTTATTACTATATAAAAAATGATTTAATTTATATGAAAAGAAAAAACTTGGTGAATAAATTTTATTTAATACTAAAATAATAAAAATTTTAATAAAGTTTTTTTTATGTTTTGTTATTTTTAAATGTAAATTTTTATTTCAAACTTTATTTAATAAAAAAACTCAACCTGTAGTACTTAATTTATAAATATATTAGATTATATTGTGCAATATATTAATGTTTCATTAAATAGTTTAAAAAAAAATTCTAAAAATAAGAAAAATCTTTATTAATTTTTATTTCGTACAACCTTTAATTAAATTGAAAATATATAAGAACAATATATTGTAATATATTACATATATCATAGAAGTTATATTTTTTTATATTTATTTTTTTAACTTTTCCAATTATTATTATATTTATCTATTTCATTAATTATATTTATCTACTTCATTAATTATATTTATCTACTTCATTAATTATATTTATCTACTTCATTAGATAAAAGTATTAATGTTGTATTATTATATTTTTTTTAAAAAATAAATATATATATATCTATAAAATATCTTCATCGTAATCATAAAAATTTATTGTTTGTAATATTGTTAATAATTAATTATTTTTATAAAAATTATCTTGTAATAATAAAACAAAGGAAAAATTAAAACTTGTACAAAATTATCAGTCAGAGTATTACAATACAAATTTTTTAAAAATTTATTTTATTAATTATTTATTATTATTATTATTATTATTATTATTATTATTATTATTATTATTATTATTATTATTATTATTATTATTATTATTCATTTACATCATTTTGTTCTATTTTGAAATTTACTTAATTTGGAAATATAGAAAATAATTCTTTTAAATTTTTTGTAACAAAATTATTAATTGCATGGAATAGAAAATGGATCAGGTAAAACGCCTTCCTTCATCTTTTTGTTAAAATTAAAAAATATTATCAATAAAAAAAAAAAAAAACATTAAATAATAATTTTAAACAGCAAACTTAATTATTATATATTTATTTATTTATTTATAATTATTATTATTATTATTATTTATTTATTTATTTATTTATTTATTTATTTATTTATTTATTTATTTATTTATTTATTTATTTATTTATTTATTTATTTATTATTAATAATTTCATACTTATGTTAGTCTTTTCAATTTTTAATACAATATGTAATTGACAAATTTTTTTAAAAATTATCAATTACATATTGTAATTGCTTATTTGTAATTGATAACACTTTTTTTCGTATAATTTCCATACTTTTAGATAAATGTGTCTAATTCTTTGTAAAATGATACTACTTATAATTAATTATTAAATATACTAAATTATAATGAAATATATCCTTACTCTTTTAAAAAAATCATTAAATGTCTTTTTTATGAACATATAACTTATGATTATTAAATATATTAAATTATATTGAAAATTTATATACATCCTTCCTCTTTTAAATAATCACTAAATGTCTTATTTATGCCAAAATCATCATTGAATTATTGTTATTATAAAATTAAAACTAATAAAAGAGGACTTTGTTATTTAGATTTAGTATTTTATAAATTTATATATTTATTGTAATTATTTAAATATTTTATATAATTATATAAAATCTTAAATTTAAATAATAAATAATATAAATAGAGTTTTGTTACAGAAAAAAAAATATACGTTTCATAAAAAATTGTATTGTGTTACATCATAAAAAAATAAAAAGGAAATAAATATATAATTTATAAAATTATGTAATTATCATTAAAGCTTTTGTATTATTATTATTCTACAGAAAGCATTTTCTTTTTACTAAATATATTTTATTATTATTTTAAAATACAATAATTATTGATTATTATTATTTTATGTAATTTATTTATTTAATTTTTTATTTTTAATTTATTTGTTTATTATTATTTTTTTATAATTCTATCTTTTATTACTATTATTATAATTATTATTTTTTTTATTTTATTATTATTATTATATTTAGTATTTTTATATTTTTTTATTTTATATTTTTTTTTGTATTACTATTATTTTTTACTTTAATTTACTTCTTTTAACATAATAAATACTTTTATATATATATATATACTTTTTTTTTTGTGTGTGTGTGGATTATAAGATTAAAATTATTGTTTATATTTTAATATTTATATATATATATATATTTATATATACATAAATTATTAAAATTTTAATTATTTTAGATAATTAGTGATATTGATTGTTAATGGTCTAAAAAAAAGAAGAAAAAAGGAATTAAATATTTAAACTAATAAAAAACGTTATTCAAAAATAAATAAAAATTATATAATTTATATATAATATTATATATAAAAAAAATGATCAAAACGAATAAAAAAAAGAAAGAAAAATTTTGAATATATAGAATAAAAATGAAAAGAAAAAGAAATAAATGAAATGAAATGAAATTAAAAAAAAAAAAAAAAAAAGGTAAAAAAAATAAAAAGCAAAATTTCTTATTCTTTTATTTATGGTAGTTTAATATACTTTAGATATGACCCATATGTTAAAAATATATGTATATTAATTTTTTTTTTTTTTTCGTTGAAAGTATATTGTTATTTGCTTTATTTAATATTCTCATTCTTTAATTTTTTTTTTTTTTACCTTTTTCTTTTTCTTTTTTTTTTATTTTTTTTCTTTTTCTTTTTCCTTTTTTTTTTTTTATTTTTATTCTATCTCATTTTCCTTTTTTTTTTTTTTTAATTTCCTCTTTATTATTATTATTATTATTATTTTATTTATTCCTTTTCTTCTAAAATAATAACATTATCACTATTTATTTTTTCTTCATCTTTATCATTCTTTTTAAATTTCTTATATAAACCAAAAGTGACGAAATTCTTTAAACCTTCTTTTCTTTTCTCTAATTTATCTAATTGTTTTTGAATTTCTTTAGTTTGAAGTTCTCTTTGTTCATCGACAAGTTTTGCCCATTCTTCTCTTCTAGTTAAGAAGGAATGACGAGTTTGAACTCTTCTTTCTTCTATTTCATTCACTGGATTTACCCATTCTGGAGTTATAACACCAAGTACACCTTCATGTGAATCAGCACGTCCACCTAATAATGTTTCAAATAATCCTTTAGCTGGATCCTCTGTTATTGTTATTGTTTTTAATGTGTATCATATTTAAATATATAATTGTGTTTATATAATTATTGATGATATTAAAATAATTTATAAATTAAATGATTATTGTTATTATAATTTGATTATTAAATAATTAATAATTATAAAATAAAAATGTATTTTTTAAATATATAAATTTAAAATAAAATTATTTTTATATAAAATATATATAATTAATAATTAAAATATTAAATAAAATAATAATAATAATTCCAATTAATTATTATATAAATTGAAATATTTTATATATATATATTTTTAATATTACTTTTTAAATGTAAACGAGACATTTTTTCTCTATGTTCTTCATTAAATTGTTTTCTTAATTCTTCTTGATATTCAGCAAATGCATCTGGAATATATTTATTAGCATAAGATTTTAAAACTGGTCTAATATCATCTGGAGCTGTTATTACCATGGCTATAATAATTTATAAAAATAAAATAAAACAAAAAAATATATATTATTATTATTTCATATATATTTAATAATAATATTATATAATCATATTATTATTATTATTATTATTATTATTATTATTATTATTATTTTCATTATTATTATTATTATTATTATTATTATTATTATTATTATTATTATTATTATTATTATTATTATTATTATTATTATTATTATTATTATTATTATTATTATTATTATTATTATTATTATTATTATTATTATTATTATTATTATTATATTTTTAAAAAATTCTTTAAATAAAAAAATATATTATCATTTATAAATATATATATTATAACTTACTTTCTAAGAATGGGATTAATTTTAAAAGTTCGGTATCATTCTTATCACCAGTGAATTTAGATATAGAAATGGAATTATTTGGTTGCAATAACGAACCATCTGGATTAATATCAATTAATATAGTTTTCTTAATATCTCTGTTATATTGATTTAAATCTTTAACCTTCTTTTTCTTTACAGTAACTAAAGAATCATTGTATAAACGGTACATGATTAAACCATAAGGATCGATCTTATCAATTAATGGTGCAGCAATCTTTTTTATATTATAATATTAAATTAAATTATAATATAAATATATAAAATAAAAAAAAAAATTAATAAAGCAATCTTTCTTCTAAATTATTTCTATTTTAATACAATATTTTAAATATATATATTTATAAAAAAAATGATGTATACAGTTGGTGAAGAGGTTGAAACAACAATAATTTCATAAAAGTTTGACAAATATTGAATAAAGAAATCTAAACCTGGTCTTTTTGCAATTCTCCAACCTTTTTCTCTCTGTAATTATATAAATTTAAATATTCAAATTTAGAATTGATTTATTTTTCTATTTTTTATATATATATATATAAAAAGGAATAATAATAATTCTAGGTAATTATAAAATTACATTGATTTATTTTTCTATTTTTTTTATATATATATATAAAAAGGAATAATAATAATGTAATTTTATAATTACCTCCCACTCAACTGAAATTAAAGTATCATCTAAATTAAGTACTAATGTATATGGATGACCATATGGTTCTGGTAAAAGGTCTGGTAAAAGCTTCTTTTCAGCATTTCTCTATATATTAAAAAATATATATAATTAAATTTAATTGATTTAATATTAATTGCAAGTTATTTTTTTTTATTTTGTTTTATTTTTCAAATCTATTAATTTTATTAATTTTTTTATTATTATTATTATTTTTTTTTATTGAAATAATGATTAATTATTCATTTATTGATTATTTATTAATAATTTACCTTTTCATCAATTCTCTTTTTAGATCTTTCCCACCAAGCTTCTGGAGTTAATGGGTCAGTTTTTTCATATGGACGACCTATAATTATAATATTATGTATATTAAAAAAAAAATTAATAAAACATTGTAAAGTGGAATATATTAATTGAATAATTATTTCATAAAAAAAAATACATTATTATTTTATATATATGTTAAATTTTCAAAACTGTATTTTAATATTCAATATTAAAGTACAGTATTATTAAAAATAAATTTTTATCCATTTTAATTTTAAAATTATTAACTAATAATTGTATATTAAAAATATTTTTAAATACTACTAATAAATATATATTGTATTATTTAATTAAAAGCAGCTTTAATAAATTGATATATATAATTATACAATAACATATTATATATAAAAAATCAATTTACCATAATATAAAAGAGCTGAAAGACCAACACCACTTGAAAAAAGGAAAATATTTCTTAAAAAGTGAGTTTCTCTTTCTTCTGGATTTTCCTTTTCTTTATCTTCTTTCTTTTCTTTCTTTTCCTTTTTAGGTTTTGGTGGTTCATTTTGCTTCTTTTGTTCTCTTAATTTTTCTTCACCGAGTTTCATAGCATCAAAATCACTTACATTCTTTTTTGGAATTTCTTTATCTTTATTATTGGCATCTTCATTATTTGCATCATTATTGGTTGCATATAATCTGGTATTAATTAAATTAACATTTATATTACGTAAATTTGGATGGTAAGAATTTGTAATTAATCTTGAAGTGGATGGGATTAATTGGGAAAAACCAATTAATCTATTTGGAATTTTTGAGGTGATGGACGATATTGACATGTTGGTATTATATACTTTTTATTTGAATTTTTTATTTATTATTTATTATATATAATTTATATACAGTAAAATTTTAAAATAGTTATATAAATAATTAAGAAAATGTATAATTTATTATTACAATAAATTGTTAATTATGAAAGTTCAAAGTATAAAGTTTAAATTTTTTTTTTTTTTTTATCTTAATAATTTTTTTTTTAATAATAATTTTTTTAATAATATATTTTTATTATTTACCTTTATATAATAATAAATATAGCTTAAATTTTATTTATTCGTTCTTTTGTTATTCTTTTTATTTTTTTTTCCCCTTTTCGTTTATAAAAAAGAAAAAAAAAGGTTTTACAGAATGACAAAAAAATCCAAGCAAAGAAAAAAAAAAAAAATTTCAAATATTTATTATTATTATAAATAATAATATGAATATTATATAATATATTATTAATATAATAAATTATATTAATATATTTATTTAAAATAAAAGAATTTTTTTACAATTATAACAAATAATTATTTAAAATTTTTTAGTATGATTTTACATCAAATTTTCAATTCTAATACTATATTTTTAATTGAAAAAAATGAATAATATCCAATCATAATATATTAACAATATAAAAATCATCTTTTTGTTTCTTTAATACTTTCCTTACCAATCATATATTAATTCTATACGATTATAACATAAATTATGTATATATTTATGTTATATCACAACTTAATCAAGTGATTTACATTCTTTCATTTTGCAAAAAACTATATAAAATTCTCTCTATTAGAAAGACCAATTGAAATTCTTTACTTTATAAAATAAATTATAAAAAAATTCTATTATTTTTACTATGTTATATTTATTTTCACTTATATATATTATAATTATTAAAGATAAATAAAATAGAGTGGGTAAAATAAATATGTATTTTTTACTATTCTTAAAATTTAACAAAACATTTTACAAATACCAGTTCAAGAAAAACAAAATTCTCTATTTACACCTATTCATTGAAATTTTTGTTTCCCTTAATATTAACTCATGATTTGTCTTTATTACATACTTTTTCTATTAATTGATGTTTAATTAAATTTTTTATTAAAATTAATATTTTATTTTTCTTTTCATTTTTCTCTTTTTTGTTCAAGTTATATATTAAAATATAATATATTAATTAATTAATTTATTATTACTGCTACAACTTATTGTGTTTTTTTTTTTTTTTTACCAATAAATTTAATGCTTTTTTAATTACAAATATTTATATAATTAAATAGTACATAATAATGCAATTTTGTTATGATCTATCATTAGTATAAATATGAATAAAAATTCCCAATATTTTAATTCAAAAAAAAAAAAAAAAAAAAAAAAAATTTTTTTTAAAAAAACTCGATTAAAAAAAATACATATATATATATTAAATAATTATAACAATTATAACAATAATATAATTAAAAAATAAACAAATTGTAATAATCAAAATGACTAATTCTGATTATGAAACATTTAAAGAGAAACTTTTTAAATATTTAAGAAAAGAATCAAAAAAAAGTCTGAAAGTTATTGAAGACAACAGAAAATTAATTGAATACTATTTATATAATAAAGATCTTCCCCAAGTCAAAGCATTTGTTGATGAATTTAACGATATTGTACTTGATCAAAATATTAAGAAATACAAAATATTTGAGTCTGTTTTAAAAGACAGATCATTTGATGGCGTTTTAGCTCGATTCAGAGAAAGTGATGTTTTGGTTAGAATTTGTAAGCTAGAATATGAAAAAGCTGAAGGATGGAGAATTACATCCCTTGATAATAAAAAAGTTATCGATTGGCTTTTAACAATGAATATCAATTATGGAGCTAAAGATAAATCAGGAATGACTGCTTTAATGTATGCAGTTAGACATGAAATACTTGATTTTATTGTTAAAAAAATAATGAGTACTAATGGAAAACATATTAACTTTGTTAATAATAAAGGAAACAATGCTTTATTCTTTGCTTCACTTAATGAAAATAATTTAAAAAGGTTCCTTAAATACAAAGACTATTTTAATCCCAATCATTTGAACAATAATAATGAAAATATTATTTTATTTGTTTGTAGATTTGGAGAATTATTCAGTAATAAACATTTATCGCTGATAAGCGAATTAAATTGTTCTTATCCAAATATTACTAATAATGATGGTTTGACAGCTGCAATGTATTTAGTTAAGCGTAATAAACACAAATCAATTAAATTCTTTGTAGAAAATTTTAATATTGATCCCAATTACAGAAATAAATTCGGTAATAATTTAGTTTCAGTTCTAATACAAACTTATTATAATCATTTTATTAAATGCATTGATGAAACTGAAGGATTCGGTTTAAACTTTAAGCCTATTAAAAGATTCGCATTTACACTTCAAAGATTAATTGAAATAGGGTGTGATTTACATACTCCTGTTGATGAATATGGTAACACCATAGATATCATCCTTAATAAAATAAAAGATGAAACAACTATTCAATATCTTTTAGAAAATAATTGTATTGATTATGCAATTGAAAATAATCATGATAACAGTATTAAATATTGTGAAGTTGATATAACAAATCCAATTATTCAAACGAATTTTGAATCTGTTAATAAATGGCTATCAGAAGTTTATTATCCTGAAGGTACTATCAATACTCACGTAATTGGTGTATTATTACATGGACATAATCATTCAATGTATTAGATTTGTAAAAAACAATAATTAATTTTATACAAAAATAAAATAAATAAAAATTAAAAAATAAAATTAAAAATAATAAAGAAGAAAAGTTTGAAAATTAAACAGAATAAAAATAAAAAAGTAATATATATAATAATATATATTAATTCAGATTGTAATTTTCATAAAATATGTATTAAATTATTCCTAAACTATTTATTATAGTTTAGGAATAATTTAATGCATATTTTTTTTCCGCTTCTTAATTATTTTTATTGTTTTTCAAATTTTAAGAGTATTATAATAATTATTATTTTAATTAAATATAAAATATTTATTAAATTAATTTTATTATACAATTTTGTACTCTTTATAAAATAAAATAAACCTAATTAATTTAAAGAATATTAGAATATTCTATATTTTTATAAAAATGTCTCCTTTTTTCTTAAATGTATAATATTTTATATTTTTATGTAAATCATATGAACAGACATATAATATTCATATGATTGATATTAAAATATTTATTCAAAAAATGCTCTAAGTGTTTGAATAAAATATCAAATTATTAAATAATTAAATAAATGGTATTATTAAAAATAAATAGCAAAAAAAAGTTAACAGTTGATATTTTATTTTTTGTAATTTTAATTTTTTATTTTAAAATTTATTTTTTTTTTGTTTTAAAATTATTATTTTTTTTTTTAAATTTTTTCATTTTTATATTATAATTAAAGAAAATATTAAATAAATAAATAAATAAATAAATAAATATATAAATAAATAAATTAATAATTTATTAAATACAATTAGATAATTATAAAAGAATGAAATATGATATTATATATTAAAAAAAAAAACAGAATTTATAATATAAAAAGTAAAGTATATAAATAAAAAAAAAAAAAAAAAAAAACATTATAATATTTAAAAAAGTTCCCTTCTACAATTCAAATTCGTTATTTATCCCCAATATATAACTTCAATAATATCTATGATGATAAAGTTATGATTAAATATAATAAAAAAATTTTTTAATAATAAAATAATAATGGTATTTTTATTTGTTATAGAAAAGGCATATCAAAGAATGATCATCATTAATAGATGATGAAAATTCTTTAAAAGCAGATAATAATCTTTCTGGATTTTTATAATTATTAGTAATTATAGAATTATATTGATCTTTATATTCATAATAAGAACGAATAACGCCATCTGAAGCTATAATAAACAATTTTAATTCTGAATTTTTTATTGTAGTAATTTCCGGTTTACGTTTTAAACTACAAGAATTAATTTTATGTTGAGTAGTTAATAAATTAATTGAAGATGAAATTAATCTTGAATTAGAAAGATTTTTTTTAGAAAGTGAAATATGTTTCGAGATTTTTGGCCAATTCGGCCGTGATGTTAAAAATGGTATAATTTCTTCATAATTAATTTGATTTGCTAAATTATGTAATTCTTTTAAAGTAATATTTGGATTTTTTTCAAAATCAAATTGAAAATTAATATTTGAATTATTTGAATTGGATATTACTTGTCTCATTGAATCGGCATTTTCTTCATCTAAAAAAATATTATTTTTTTCATTGTTTTTCAAAGAATTATTATTTTCATTGGAATTTTGAGAATTTTGAGAATTTTTCGAAAGTTGATAAAATGCAGAATTCTTTGAATTAATAGATTGATTAAAATATTGAAGAATAGAAGACTGAATAAGATTTTTTGAATTATTACCATTATTATTATTATTATTATTATTATTATTATTATTATTATTGTTATTGTTATTATTATCATTATTATTATTATTACTATTACTATTACTATTATTATTATTATTATTTAATGATATTTTTTTAATATTATTATTGTTATTATTGTTATTGTCAGAATTAATTATTATCGATGATGATAATTCTGTTCCTGTAGTAGAATTAAATGTATTAAATGGAATAGATTCATCTTCAATAGGATCAGTATCCATAGGATTAAAGGATGAAGTTCTATTTAATTCTACTATCATAGAATTAGATTTTAATTTAAGAGTTAATTGATTAAGTCGATCTCGTCTTAATAATTTAAAATTTTCAATTTCTTCTATAAAAGTATTGAAAATATCCGGTTCATAAATACTATCACCTAAAGTTCCCCAAACATTTAAAGCCGAAAATCCAATTCGAACATTTTCTGGTTTTAAATCATTTTTTTTATTTTTACTTTTATTTGAACGTTGATTTTTATGATGTTTCCTCGGTGAAGAATTGGTATCAAATTTATCTAATATTTTTTGTTTTTCCTCTACTTCAGTAATAATTTTTGATAATGATTTATGATTTTGTGGTTGAGAAACTACTAGAAAAATATTTGACTCAATTAAATGTTGATGTAATGATGTATTTTCTATATTATGTTCTTGAAACAACTAATTTTTATTTTTATTTTAATTTTTTTTTTTTTTTTTTTTAAAAAAATAAAAAATTCATTACAATATATAAATATATATTTATATATTTATAAAAGATTAAATATTACTGTCAAAAAATAATATTTTGGAATAATAATAAAAGAAATAATAATAATATTATTATTATTATTATTAATAAATATATACCATTTTTGGTTTATCCTCATTATTCTTCCAAATAAGAATAGGACTATCTCCAAGAAATGAAAAAAAAGTTTCTTCCTCTGTTACTAAAGCTACTGATGCTGTTGACCCTGAACTTTATATTATATATATATATTTATAAAGGAAAAAAAAAAAAAAAAACAAATAATAATATTCATAAAATATTATATTATATATTATATACGATAATTAGACATACACATTTAGAAAAGAAAAGCTAAAAGAATTAATTACCAATATATATAAATTTTTTTAATAATTACCAATATGTATAAGTTTGTTCTTCTGGTTTATATTCTTTACATTTTAATAATTTTTTATGTAAGATGTCGTATGTTTCGAGTAAAGCTAAATTATAATTTCCTAATTTAAAAGACTTATTAAAACATAATTCAAATGGAAACATTTGTTGTAAATAAGTACTACAAAAATTTCCACAATGACCATCAAAAACTTATAGTTGTTATTATTTTTATTTTTATTTATATATATATATATATATATATATATATTTTTTTTTTTTTTTTTTTTTTTTGTTATAGATATATTATTTTTTATGAATTATATTAAAATTAAATTCATATTAGGTACATAAAAAAACATTAATATAATTAATAAATTAAAAAAGTATAATAATTAAAAAGTATAATATTTTTTTTTAAAAAAATATATATATGTTATTAACTTTATATATATATAATACCTGAATATAATTTTATTATTTTATCCTCGTTACCAGATAATAATTCTTCTTTTGTATATAATATGTCTTCATCATAAACATTTTTTGAATAAGAATCATAATTCTCATTAATATATTCAATAAGGTCATGAATAACAATAATTCTATCTTCTTTTGAACCAGAAAAATATCCTGAACCTTTACATATAGACTGACAACGATAGAGAGAATTTTGACGAGTTTTCATTCTTTATTCATTTATATATATTAATTTTAATAATTGAGAATAAGAAAAAAAGAGAACAAGCAAATAATTATAATATAAATTATTAAAGTAATATTTATATTTATAATTTCAAAATATATATTAATTTTATATATAAATATAAAATTAATATATAAAAATTATATTTATTAAAAAAAAACTACTATTATAAATTAGTATATAAAATGAAAATAAATAAATAAAAAAAAATGAATTTCTAAATTAAATCAAAATGCATTTATATTTATATATATATTTTTTTATTACTATTATTGTTATTCAATTATTCTAAAGAAAAATATATTATATATAAATAATGATAATAATATAAAAATTAACTAATTTAAATATATTAATATAATATAATAGAATAAAGAATAATATATAAAATATAATTAAATATATTTTTTATTTTTAGATTTCATGGTCAATCCATTTTTTAATATTTTTTCTTTTTTACTTATTTATTTATTTATTTATTTATTTATTTATTTATTTATTTATTTATTTATTTATTTATTTATTTATTTATTTATTTATTTATTTATTTATTTATTTATTTATTTATTTATTTATTTATTTATTTATTTATTTATTTATTTATTTATTTATTTATTTATTATTTATTTATTTATTCTTTATTTATTTATTTATTTTTTTATTTATTTATATATATTTTTTTAGACTAAAGGAAGAGAATAGACTTTCATGTTTTTATTTATTATAAATTGTATTTAATATATTTAGATTTAGTACATAAATAAAAATAGATTAAAATAAAAAGAAAATACTATTTAAAAATCTATAACATAAATTTAATATAAAATAATTATTATTTCAGTGTAGGATATTATTCGGATTTCACTCCTCTCTAAATGGTAAAATAATATAAAACAAAGAAGTAACATCTAAATTAAAGATAGTATGGTGTCCACTAAACTCTCCTTTGGGTAATCGTCATCATTTTTAGTAAAAGAAGATGACTCCGAAGGCCCTGTGGTTGAAATAATATCGCGATTCGAGATATTATTATTATGTCTTATTGATTCGACGTTGACGCTCTTGGTAATAATGGGTGTTGATTTATACCGATCAAATAACAACACCAAAAAGCTGCATATGACAGGTACTGTTTTTGTTAAATAGTCAGCCAACCCCACAAAGTATGGAACAGGAAGCACCTTTAAACTTTTATAAAGATATTCAATTAAATGCTTCTGTTCCCCTTTTATCGAAGTGCAGCTCTTCCAAAACTTTATTTATTTATATAATATAAATATTATTAGGGATATTAATACATATTATTATACACACAGAAAAATGTAATTTTTAAATTAAAGTAAAAACAAAATAAAACATTTTTATATTATTTATATATTTATTTATTTTATTATTATTAAATAACAAATTACAACTTTTTTATTAAAAAAAGATTTTTTTTTTTGCTTTTTGCTTTTTTATTTTTTCTTCTTTTTTTTTATGTATCTTTTTTTTTTTTTTGTTTTTTGTTTTTTGTTTTCCTTTTTTATTTATAGAAAATATATAAATACAAAAAAGAATAAATACAAAAAAAAAAAAAAAAAAAAAAAATACTAAAAATTTAAAAGAAAAAAAAATTTTTTTTAATATCTTTTTTTTTTAACTATATAAAATAAAAATTTTTTAACATTTGTAAAATTTAAATTATATATAATTTCTTATATAAATATTTATAAATAAAAATAAAAGTTGATGTCTTTTATATGTATATATAATATAATTTTGAATTTTTGAATTTTTTTTTTTTTTTCACAAATAGATCTGTTGTATTATTTTTTCAATATGTATGCTAATTTTTTTGTAATAAATATCACTACTATTTATTAATATAATAGTTTTTTTTTTTTTTTTTTTTAATTTATATTTTTCTATTATGACAAAAATAAAGAGAGTAAAAAAAAGTTATATATATTTGTTTTTTTTTTTTTATATATTATTATTATTATTATTATTTGCTGTTATAAAAAAAAAAAAAAAAAAAAAAAGTAAAAAAAACTCAATAGAGTTTTTTTTTTTTTTTTTCCTTTCTCTTCTTCCTTTTTTCCAATTTTTTTTTTTTTTTTTTTTTTTTTTTACTTTTTCTTATAATTTAAATATTCTTAATTATTAAAATTAATATAGAAAAATATTTTTTTTTAAAAAAAAAAAAAAAAAAATATATATATATATATAAATACATTGAAAAGAAAAGATATTTATAAAAAGAAGAAAGAAAAAAAAATTTTTTTTTTTTTTTTATAATTACTTATTAATATTTTTTTTTTTTTTTAAATTATTTATTTAATTTATAAAGTACGTTTTCCTAAAACTAAAGAAAGTAATGCCATTCTAACATATAAACCATATTTCATTTGACGGAAGTAAGCAGCACGTGGATCAAAGTCAACTTCTGGTGAAATTTCATTAACACGTGGAAGTGGATGCATAACAATCATAGTAGATTTAGCATTACTTAATACTGAATTATTAATAACATAAGAATTAAAGACCTTCTTGTAATCTTCTTCATTTTCGAAACGTTCCTTTTGAATACGAGTAACATAAAGAACATCGGTATCGGCAATAACTTCATTTAAGTCAGTAAATTCCTTTTGTGGAATATTTAAGGTATTTAATTCTTCAATAATTTCCTTTGGCATTCTTAAGGATTCTGGGGATACATAATTAATCTTAATTTGATAATTACTAAGAAGTCTACAAAGAGAGTGAACAGTACGGCCATTCTTTAAATCACCAACAAGTGTAATGGTTAAATTATTTAATGTACCTAATTCTTCACGAATAGTGAAAGCATCAAGGAAGGCTTGAGTTGGGTGTTCACCGGTACCATCACCAGCATTAATAATTGGAATATTAGAGTATTTAGCAGCAAGAGAAGCAGCACCAGCTTCTTTATGACGAAGAGCAATAACATCAGCATACATACCAACAGTTCTAATAGTATCTTGTAAAGTTTCACCCTTGGTAACAGAAGAAGTATTTTCCTTAATTGGAACAACAGAACCACCTAATCTTAACATGGCAGTTTCAAATGAAGAACAAGTACGAGTAGATGGTTCATAGAAAGCAGTACAAAGAATTCTTCCAGTTAATAATGGAATGTAACCTTGTCTTTCAACAACTGTACGCATTTCTTGAGCAACACCAAATAATAAGTGAAGATTATCACGATCAAATTGACGTACACTAAGAATATGTTGTTTATAGAATGGTGAAGCACCACCAAAGATTGAAGATAATGAATTTGGAAGATCGGCAATGTATTGAGAACGTGGAGCTCTTAAAATACTCTTTGGTTCGGTCATCATAGCTGGCTTTATTTGAGATTTCATTAAATTGTTCATAGAATTTGAATCATTAATGGATTTAACAAGATTACGTTCAATTGGTTCGGATAAGGAAACAGTTCTAACTCTTCTTAGACTCTTTGGACTCTTTGGAACTGGTGAAATAAGAGTAGTTTCCTTTGGAGTATGTGGAGTATTAGTAATATTAACAATGGCTGATAAGTCACGACCCTTAACAGCTTCTGGGAAGAAAGCACCATCTAAGTAAACAGTTTGTCCTCTAATAACAGTACGATGGACATGACCGTATAAAGTCTTACCTTCTAAAGCAGACCATACAAGACTAGAAGTTTCAAAACTATCCTTAACAACATCAATCTTACGATCAAGTTCAATTTCAACATAGGTATTTGCTTGTTCTGGAATTTCGAAAATACGACGTGGGTTATGGTATAAACGATTAACAATATCATCTAAAGTAAGTCTACCATCATTAACAGCTGTTAATAATAATGGTAAAGCTTCTTCAATACCAGCTGAAGTACTTTCATGACCATTTTCCTTAGCAACATAGAATGGGGTAGCACCAACAGAGAAACAATCAATAACTTCAATATGATTCCAAAGAGCTTCAACATCAGATGGACTTGAAAGGTATTTGGAATCGAAATCTGCATTGGAAAGGAAGAGGTTATAGACATTAACATCACAAGTAACCTTAAGTCCCTTTTCTTTACTCATAGCAATTAAACTAATATCTTGTTCAGTAGTGACATTAGTAATGTGAATAGCTCTATCTTGTAAATCAGCAAGGAACATGAAGGCAGCTAAATCAGCATTCTTAGCATCAGCAACAACTGGGAAGGAAGATGGCCAATCATTTAAGAATTTAATAATTTCAGCCATTTTATCCTTTAAGGTTATTGGATCTTTTTCATTTAATGGAATTAAAAGTGAAGTAGTATCACTAACAATGTTACTTATTTCATCAATGTTTGTTGGAGTAGCTAAGGCATTAAGAATGTAATCACAATAAGCTTTACCATGACAATTATTATGAGTCTTTTGTAATTCAGAAGAATTACTAAGAACACATTCATCACCGATTGGCATAAGACTAGAAATAGTGAAACCACCAGCAATAGCACCCTTAGTAAGAGCAGTGAAATCTTGAGCTTCATCAACCTTAGTCTTTGATAAATTGTTGAAGAAGGTTTGAACATTAATTAAACCTGGAATTTGTGCAGTGTGATGACTTGTCTTGAAATCATTTGATGAAATATCAAACTTGAATTTACGACTTAAAGCTTCAACGAAAAGTTTAGCACATTTAACGTTAGTAATTAAAGGAACAGCTAAATCAACAGCCATTCTTCTAGTTTTATAACCAGTACTGATGTAACTAGCTGGACGTCTAAATCTGTTCTTAGATGGTAAGTTAATGTATAAATCAATAAGATTATTAGACAAGTGTTGACTAAGACTGTATTCTTGGTATGGACCCTTTTCATTATCAATAGCTTCTAAATATTTAACTGGTATACCATGTTCATGAATGAAATCAGCAGTACCAGAAGTAGCAAAGAGTTGGAATCCCATTTCATGAAGACGTTTAACGGATGGTAAGAATTCAACCTTTTCCTTGTAAGAACCAATAGATAATAAAATATTCTTCTTTGGAAGAGTGAAACCAGTAGAAAGTAAAGCCTTCAAATAAGCTTCATATTTGTTGTCACCGAAACAAGCAACTTCACCAGTAGAAGCCATTTCAACACCAAGAACTGGATCAGCACCAGTAAGTCTACTGAAACTGAATTGTGGAACCTTAACAGCAACACGGTCATAGGTAACATTTTCTAATTTTTCAGTATCAATTGGTAAGTTAAGCATAACCTTAGTAGCTAATTCAATTAAATCAATACCAACAACCTTAGAAACGAATGGGAAAGATCTGGAAGATCTAACATTACATTCAATAACCTTAATTTCATTGTTCTTAGCAATAAATTGAATATTGTAAGGACCAGTAACATTTAAAGCATTACCGATCTTTCTAGTAGCATTTTCAAGTTTCTTAATGGTTTCTGGATCTAAATCTTGTGGTGGTAAAACTAAAGTAGCATCACCAGAGTGAACACCAGCATTTTCAACGTGTTCAGAAATAACATGCATAATTAATTTACCATTAACGGCAACAGCATCCATTTCAATTTCCTTAGCTTCTTCAATATACTTGGTAATAACAACTGGGTATTCACGAGAAACAGCAGTAGCTTGTTCCAAGAAGTTTTGTAAATCGTTTTCAGAGTAAACAACATTCATAGCAGCACCAGAAAGAACGTAAGATGGTCTAACAAGTACTGGATAACCAACAGATTCACAGAATTTACCAGCTTCATCAATACTTGTTAATTCCTTCCATTGTGGTTGATCAACACCAATTTTATCTAACATACGAGAGAACTTGTATCTGTTTTCAGCATTATCAATCATTTCTGGAGAAGTACCTAAAATCTTAACATTTTGACGGTGTAAACGTAAAGCAATGTTATTTGGAGTTTGACCACCCATAGAAATAATAACACCTTCAGAGCTTTCAACTTCATAGATATCTAAAACTCTTTCAAGAGTTAAAGTTTCAAAGTATAATCTATCGGCTTCATCATAATCAGTACTAACAGTTTCTGGGTTGTAGTTAACCATAATAGTCTTAACATGGTTTTCACGTAAAGTACGAATAGCACGAACAGCACACCAATCGAATTCAACACTACTACCAATACGGTAAACACCACTACCAAGAACCATAACACCATGATCATTGAATGAAATATCATGTTCAACAGCATTATAAGTCATATATAAATAGTTAGTGTAACATGGGAATTCAGCAGCAACAGTATCAATTTGTTTAACGAATGGTTTAATTTGATAATCCATACGAAGCTTTCTAATTGCTAATTCAGAAGTTTGTAAAATCTTACCAAGTTGAACATCAGAGAAACCTAATTGTTTAGAACTTAATAAGAGAGATTTTGGAATAGTTGATGTAGTGTAATTAGCAATCTTTTGTTCTAAATCAACAATATTTTTAAGTTTGTTAAGGAACCATTTATCAATTCTAGTTAATTCCCAAATCTTATCAACAGTATAACCCTTGTGGAAAGCATTACCAATGGCGAATAAACGTTGGTCAGATGGGTGAATTAATTCATCTTCAATGGATGGAATTTGCTTATCCATACCAAAACCAATGAAGGAATCATCAACAGCACGAATAGCCTTTTGAATAGTTTCTTCGAAAGTTCTACCGATAGCCATAACTTCACCAACACTCTTCATAGAAGAAGAAATCTTAGTACTTACTCTATTGAATTTCTTTAAATCCCATCTTGGAATCTTAACAATACAGTAATCTAAACTTGGTTCGAAACAAGCAATAGTAGATTTGGTAACATTGTTCATAACTTCAGTTAATGGAATACCTAAAGCTAATTTAGCAGCAACAAAGGCTAATGGATAACCAGTAGCCTTAGAAGCTAAAGCAGAAGATCTAGAAAGACGAGCATTAACTTCAATAATACAGTATTCCTTAGATTGTGGATTAAGAGCATATTGGATGTTACATTCACCAATTACACCTAAGTGACGTACAACATTAATGGCAGTATTACGAAGCATCATGTAGTCTTCATCAGAAAGAGTTTGAGATGGGGCAACAACAATAGAATCACCAGTGTGAATACCTAATGGATCAAAGTTTTCCATGTTACAAACGGTAACACAGTTATCATTAATATCTCTAACAACTTCATATTCAATTTCTTTCCAACCCTTCATAGATCTTTCAACTAAAACTTGTGGACTAGTAGCGAAAGCCTTATTACAAATATCTCTTAACTGTTCTTCATTTTCAGCAAAACCTGAACCTAAACCACCAAGAGTATAGGCAGCACGAATAATTAATGGATATTGTATACGATTAGCAGCTTCAATAGCTTCTTCAAGAGAAGAAGCAGCTTCACTCTTAGCACATTTTTCATTGATTTCGTATAAAGCTTGAGCGAATAATTCACGATCTTCAGTCATTTCAATAGTTTCAATTGGAGTACCTAAAACTTTAACACCTAAACCTTCAAATTCATCCTTTAATTTAACACCAACGTTTAAGGCAGTTTGACCACCAAAAGTACAACAAATTCCATCTGGTTTTTCATGACGAATTACCTTACGAACGAAATCGGCAGTAACTGGAAGGAAGTAAATTTTATCGGCAAGACCTTGTGAAGTTTGAATAGTAGCAATGTTTGGATTAATTAAAATAGTGTAAATACCTTCTTCCTTGAAAGCCTTAATAGCCTATTTATATTATTATTATTATTATTATTATTAATTGTTAATTATTATTATAATTATTATTAATTGTTAATTATTATTATAATTATTATTAATTGTTAATTATTATTATTAATTATTAATTATTAATTATTGGTATTGTTATTGTTATTATTATTATTGTTGTTGTTGTTGTTGTTATTCTTATTATTATTCTTATTATTAATATTTAATCGAATTTATTTAATAAAATTGAATATCTTTAATTTGATTATAACATAAATTAAAATTGATTTTAATATATAATAAATTATATACAAATATTGGTAATCTATTTAATTTATACGTATTTACTATAATCTTCTATTTATCATTTACAATATAATAATTCATGATTTATATTTTTATTTTTTTGAATATATTTTTATGATATGATATAATATATTTTAATTATATATTTTATTATTATAAATTTTATTAAAATATAAAAAACTTTTTGAATATGCTTGATATATGATTCTTCTTGCTTGCTTATATTAATTAAATTATTTTTTAAAAAAATATCAATATTTTGTTTTTCATTTGTTCCATTTATTTTTTTCTCATTTGCTTCTCTTTAACATTATTATTATTTATTCCATTTTTCTTACTTTTACCCCATTTGTACATTTATTTATTTATTTATTTATTATAAAAAAATTAAAAATATATAATAATAAAAATATCTAAACAAATAAATAAATAAATAAAAACTTACTTGTGAACCAGAATAATCGAATTCACCAGCTTGACCAATAGATAAACCACCAGAACCTAAAATTAAAACCTTACGAATATTAACACGCTTTGGAGTGTTAACCTTTTCCTTCTTTTGTAAAGAAACTAATTTACCAGCAGATTTACATTCCTTAACAACAGAAATGAAATCATCGAATAAATATTCAGTATCCTTTGGACCTGGAGTAGCTTCTGGGTGGAATTGAACACTGAAGTATGGAAGAGTTTCATGGTAAATACCTTCATTAGAGGCATCATTAGCATTAACAAAGTATTCCTTCCAACCTTCTGGTAAAGTTTTAACATCAACAGCATAACCGTGGTTTTGAGATGTAATATAACAACGACCAGTTTTCATATCAGTACATGGAATATTATGACCACGATTACCGAATTTCATCTTTCTAGTGGTGGCACCAGCAGCTAATGAAATAAGTTGGTGACCGAGACAAATACCAAACATTGGCTTGTTTTCCTTTTTAATTTGAGCTCTTAAATGTTCAATAGTAATTTTTAATGAACTTGGATCACCTGGACCATTACTAACGAAAACAGCATCATAATCATCATCATTAAGGAAATCATAATCCCAAGGAACAACCTTAATATCAACACCACGATTAACAAAACATCTAATTTGATTATTTTTCATACCGACATCAATAACTAAAATTTGAATAGTTTTACCATCTGGACCCTTAACTGCCTTACTTGGGTCAGCCTTGTAATATTGAATTTCCTTAGTTGAAACTTCTGCAACTAAATTACGAGTGTTTGGATCATGCCATTCAACATCATCTAATTCTTTTAACCAATTTGGAGCCTTTGGATCAACAAATTTTTTATTATCTCCAACAACAGATTTTGGGAATAAAATCTTACCTAATAAAACACCTTGCTTTCTAATTTTTTTTGTTAAAGCTCTTGTATCAATACCGTATAAAGCAGGAACATCATTTTCAATTAACCAATCAGCTAATGAAGATTTAGCTAAATAGTGAGAATAATCAAGTGAATATTGACCAATAATTAAACCAGCAACATGAATTCTGGAAGATTCAAAATATTTTGGTAAATTATTTAATTCCTTTTCAACTTCTTCTCTAGATGGAACACCATAGTTACCAACTAATGGGAAAGTTAAAACAAGAATTTGACCTCTGTAAGATGGATCGGTTAAAGATTCTGGGTAACCGACCATACCTTTTTATTTTTAATGTTATTAATTTTAATTAATTATTATTATTATTTATTATAATTAATTGTTGTTATTATTATTATTATTATTAATTATTATTATTATTATTTATTATTATTGTTGTTGTTATTATTGTTATTATAAATAATATTTTATTATAGTTGTGGTTATTTTTATTATCATTAATTATTGTTATTGGCATTAATATTCATAATAATTTTTGTATATAATAATAATATTATTATTATTAATGTGATTATTAATATTTATAATAGTATTTTGTTTATATTATTATTATTATTAATGTTATTATTATTATAAATATTTGATAATTATGAATTAATTAATATTTATGGTAATTATTTATATTTAAAAAATTATATATTTGAATTATAATTTATTTTTAATAATATGAATCAAGATTTCAAAATTAATATCAATTATGTAAAGACAAATCAAAAAAATATAAATTTATAAAAAAATGGATGAAAAAACAAATTTTTATAAAATTATTTAGCATTAGATATAAAAATGAATTGAATGGACATAAAAATATTATATATATATATAAGATATATTAAATAAAAACAATTAAAAATAGAAAGAATAAAAAAGTTAATAATGTTTCAATTACATAATATAATATTTATAAATATTTATTAATAAAAAAAATAAAAATAAAAATAAATATCTCACCAGTTTGGAAAACACATTCACCAGCAATGGAATGTTTAGCACCAAAAGAAATACCTTGGAAAGCGGTATTATCCTTTAAATAAAGAGTTCCAATAACTGGATTTTCTTCTAATATAGCATGAACTGGTGGATGTGGAATAGATTTTCTAATTGCTGAAGGCATTTCTAATTATATATATGATACTATATATAATAATTAGTTTATGTGTTTATTTTTTTTTTTTTAATTTTATTTTATTATATTTATTTATTCATGTATTTATTTATTAAACAAAAAACATTTATATGAATACAAAAAAATTGTTTATTAATAAAAATAAATAATGCTTTTTTTAAAAAAAAAAAAAAAAAACATAACAAAATATCATATCTTTTAATTTCTTTGATCATATTATAAAATATTAAACTATAAAAATACTACATTATTTGCTTTTATTGATATTATAATAATAAAATAATAAATATAAAAAATATTTATAACTTTTTTTTTTTAATTAATATTTCATTATTTATTGTTTATCATATATTATGCTTAAAATTTTAAAATATAATTTTCTAATTCTACTCCTTTTTTTCTTTTCATTATTACTAATTTATTAAAATTATTTATATTATTATATATTTTTATTTCTTCATCCTTTTTTTTTTCTTTTTATATTTCTTATTATTATTCATTATATATAATTTTAAAAATAATATAAAATAAAAAAAAATATATAATAAATAGATTTTATTACTTTTTTATTATAGTTTAGAAAAAATATTATTCTTTCAAGTCTTCTTTTTTTATATTTGTTATTATTATTAATGGATAAAATTAATATTTAATGAAATTAAAATATTAAATTATTGTCCTTATTTTTTTATATTAAAAGTATTAATGTTTGTAATTTATAATTTTTATATAATTTAAAAAAAAGTTGTAATTTGTTAATTTGCTTTAATAAAAACTATTGATGTTATTCTTATTATTTATTTGAAATATAAAATAGTCTATAAATAAATTATTATTATTTTAGTTTTTTATTTTATTTTTCCCCTATTCTAAAATTTCAAATATAATACTACTCAAAAAAAAAAAAAGGTATTTCTTTAATAAATTTCTTTTTTTCTTTTTTTCGTTTTTCAAAATATTAATACCATAATAATAAAAACAAAATTAAAAATTTGAGTAAAGTTTCAATATAGAACAAAAAACAAATTATTTATATAACATTTAGATTTTTGAAAAATTTTTTTTTATTTTTTTTTAAATTATGATTGGTTAAAATTTTATTTTCAGTATAAAAAAACATTTTACAAAAAAAAAATATAGCAAATAAATAATAAAAAATATTTTAATAATTATAATTATAGTTATAATTATTATTATTTATTATATCTATTATTTATGATTTACGATTTATGATTTATTATTAATTATAATATCATTAATTTATTAAATATTATTTACAAAAAAAAAAAAAAATTTTTTTAATTATAGATATATTATAAATTATATAGAATATATATAGATTGATATAAATATATTAAATAATATATTGATAATAATATATTAAAATCAACACTTTTAGCATTTCTATCAACTTTATTTAAAAAAGTTATTATAGTATGAATAATAATCATAAAATAATTACTTAAATAACAATTATAAAAATGATTCCTTAGAAAGAAAATATATATAAAAAGATCTGTAACGGATCTATAGTAATAATAATAAATTCCATTATTCTTTTTGTAATTTTTATCTTTTTCAATTATAATGTTGGTATTATAAAAATATTCTATATAAATATTATTGATAATATATTAAAAGATTTTTATTAATATGGATGGTGTAGAAATGAAAAGTATTTTTTAATCTCTAACTTCAGATATTTATTTAAAGAAAAAAAGTTTTAATCTAAATTATTATGTAATTTTAATTTTTTTTTTCTTTATTTAACACACTATCCATATTAAAGATATTTTGATAATATCTTTAATAAAACTTTATATTGTATTATGTGAAAATAATATATAAATGAACGTATATAAAAAAAAACTTTAATGAAAAAAACCTATCCATCATAAAAAATGATATTAAATTTGTTATTTTTATATTGAATCAAAAACCTTGTTTAAATTATGCTTATATTTTAAATTCAATAACAAAATGTACTACATTTATTAAGGATTTCTTAAAATTATAATAATTATAATATTAATAGTAATAATAACAATTATTATTATTATTAGAATAAATAATTATATAAAAAAAAATATATTTAATATTAATCACACTAATTATTTATTATTAAATTATTAAACTAAGATTTTTAAATATTATATTTTAGGTTTTATTTAAATATATACATATTAAAAAAAAAAAAAGACAATTTTTTATATTGGAGTATATTTAATTACATATATTCTATTATATTTAAATATATTTTTAAATATACATAAATTATATTATTTATCATTTACCCAACTTAATTATAATTTTTTTTTTTTTTATAGACTTATCATGTGATTTTCACTTAATTATAATAATAATAGAAAAAAAATGTATGAAACCCATAATGTAAGAAAATAAAAAAATAAAAAATAAAAAAAAAAAAAAAACAATTAAAAATATAAAAAATAATAGCAATTGAAATTTCACTACAAAAAGTAATTTAAATAAATTTAATTCTTTTATTTAATAATGAGCAATAATAATTATATATATATCAAATGATATTGCTTTAATTCTGTTTTGTTAGTTTTTTTTTTTTTTTATTAAAAAGTAATTAATAAATGATTAATGAAATTTTAGTTAATGAATAAATATTAATCTTCTATATATTTTGTTGTTATTTTTTATTGTTTCTCTATTTTAAAAAAAAAATGTTTATTATTATCTTTATTTACATATTATTTTTTTATTTTACATTTATATAGATACATAGTTTATATATTAATATTTAAAATTAAATCATTCTTTTTCATTCTTTTTTTTTCTTTTTTTTTTATCTTTTTTTTTAACTTAAATCCCAATTAATGGTAAATCCAAGATCAATTCCTAGTTGTCTTACTTTTTGAAAACAATTACAACCTTTAAATTGATAATAATTATAAATAGGGTGAGGAACTTCACAAACTGAACAGTTAATTTCATTAATGGAAGTTCGAACAGTTATAGCTCTATAACCCATCAACATAAATACTACAGAAGTATGTTCGGAAATGTAAGCCACTAAATTATTTATAAAAGGTTCCCATAATAAATAATAAGTTTTTTTAAACTTATAGTCATCAATTGGACAAGTAAAACAAAAATTACATAAAAAAATTCCTTCATCTAACCATTTTTCTAACTGATTATTTAGAGGAGGTTTAAATTTTACAATACTTTTCTCCAATTCTTTAATTATCCTTTCTAATAATAAAGGAGTATTTAAATTATTTTTACAAGCAAAAGCAACACCTGATGCATCAGCTGAACTGGAATAAGGTTGGTCACCTATGATAACAACTTTTAATTTTTCAAAAGGAACTCTTTTAAAAATGTAAAAAATTTCGTCATGATTTGGAGTATAAAGAGTATCCTCTAATTGATTTTCAATATGTTTTATAAGTTTATCATTTTGTTTAAAAAATTCTTCCCAAGACATTTTAAAATATGTATAAATATATTATATTTAATATTGGATAAATATTTAAAAATATATATATATTTATATTTATATTTATAAGCATTTATTTATACCATTTATTAAAGTTTAATTATTATCTTTCCTCTTATATACAATTTTTTATAATAATGATAATAAAAAAAAATTTTTTTTTTTCTCTTTAATATTTTAGCCAATTTAACCAATTTAACCAATTTATTTATTTATTTATTTTATTAATTAATTTATTATTTTGTTTTACATCTATTTAATTTATTGTATATTCTTTTTTTTTAATATTTTTTTTTAATTATCCAGTTATTAATAAATATTGTCCAAATAAATTCTTGATTTTTTGTATTCATCCTAACTAAAAAAAAATAATTATAATTATAATAATAATAATAAAATGAAATAAAAGTTTACAAACATTATCAATATTATTAATAAATCTTAAGGCGATAATGAAAGAATTTTATATCAGTATATGTACATAATCTTGTTTTTATTTTATCCTTAAATAAATATATTAGAATAATTTTAATAATATATAAGAAACAAAACTATAATAAATATATTTACATCATAACTATAATTTTAATATAAACTACTTAACAATAATACAACTTTTATTAAAAATTTCATTAATTTTTCATCTTTTAAATTATAAAAAAAAAATAAAATAAAATAAAATAATTGTTAATTTAATACATAAATAATTATAATAATTATATAATTATTAATTGTTTCATAATTTATTCAAAAAAATTAAATCTAAAAAAATATATTAATTATAAAACTATCATTATACTATTTAAAAATAAAAATATATATATACATTATATAATATATATAATATTATAATTATCTACTTAATAATAAATCAATATATATATATAATGGAAAATTTTTACTATAAGAAAATGTAGAAATAAATATATAAAAGTTTATTTGATTTTTCCATTAACCCCCCACTCACATTTATATATATAATCTATTTTTCCAAATAGATTTAATATATAAATGTTGTATTATTGAATTATTTCTAATCATTATAAAAAACTTTTTTTTTCTTATCTGGTAATATAACATTTTTAATATTTAATTAAATTTATTTATTTTTTAAAAAAGAAAAAAAAAAATAACTAATTAATATAATTGCAATTATTATATTAATATAATTTATATGTTTAAAGTGATGTTAATTAACAATAATTTTTATATATTGTTTTAATATTTATATTATATATATTGTAATGAAATTTAATAATTAATTTTTCCATTTATTAGAATAAAATAATATAATAAAAATAAATTTATAGAAATCGGTATCAATATTGTTATAAATTAAAGTAATAATTACTAATTATTATTAATTTATACATATTATTATAATTATTTCATTATACATATTTTCTTTTCCCTTTTTTCTTTTAGTTATTTTATTTTTTTTTTATCTATTTTATCTTTATTATATTTATAAATAATAATTTCTCTACCAAAATATTCTATAATGTTATTTAATTTATTTTAATTGGATAATATTTATGATTAATTTTATCCAATTACCAAAAAAATTAAATTTTATTTTCAATTATTTTGTGAAATTTGCAAATTAATTTTTTTCTTTTAATGTCATAATTATAAATAAATTATAAAATAAATTATAAAATAATATGATTATTATCAACCAAAATTTTTTTAATTATTTTCATATAAATAGTGAAAAGTTTTCATATTTTTTTCAAGGTTAAATAAAATAAAATATATAAATATTGTTCTTAATAAAATTATTTATAGAAAGAATAAAAAATGAAAACTTATAATATTATAGGACTTTTAGCTTCTGCTTTAACCGTTGTTAGCGGTTATGATATTTCATGTACTAAATATTATACTACTAGTGGAAAAGAAAAATGTCTTAGTATTATTAATAAGTATGAAGTTTCCTTAAACTATTTCACTACATTAAATCCAGGTAAATTAAAAAAAATTACTAACAAAATTGAATTTATTAAATATAAAAATTATACATATTATTTATTTTTTTATTTTTTTTAACTAAATACTAACTTTTTTATAATATTTTTAATTAAAATGAAATCAAATATATATATATATATTTTTTTTCTTATAATATCTATATTAAATTAAATATAGATATTGATTGTGATAATATAATTCCAGATAATACTCGTCTTTGTATAGCTGGTAATCCAATAATTTCTTCTAATGGTCTATGTGGTCCAGGTTATGGTTCATGTCCATTCGGAGAATGTTGTTCTAAAGGTAAATGTGGTAATACCAGTGATTTCTGTGGTTCGTCATGTGATCCAAATTATGGTATTTGTACTAATTTATTAGCAGGTGGTAATGTTTCAAAATCTAGTAAACTTAAACCAACAGTAGATTTTGATAAAACAGCCATTGAGGCTATTGCTACTCTCTTTTCAATTAAACCTGCTGAAGCTAAAAATTTCTATGATTTCAGTAATAAAGTTGTTGATACATACGATAATGGTTTTTTAACTGCCGTAAATTCTAATTTGTCACTTAGTGGTTGTAAAATGAGTTGTGATAATGCTCATACAAAATTTAGAAATATGCTTAATAGTACTACTGTTAACTTTAGTTTTAATCGTTACAATAAATTCTTAAATTCTTTTGGTCAACCATCTATTAGTAATACAGAATTATTAGAATTATGTTACAAGTAAGTTCTTATTATTATCATTATTATTATTATTGTTATTATAAATACTTATATAAATATATAATATATATTATTTTAATATATATTATAGATTTATAAAAATAAAAATAAAAAAAAAAATAATAATAAAAATATATATTTTTAAATTTAATATATTAACTTTTTTTATTATTTTTTATTTTTTTATAATAAAATATATATTAAAATAATTTAGTCAATGTTATGGTTTAAAGGAAATAAGAAATTATGTTTCCTCAAAAGCAAATGTTAAAATAGGTAAAAATGTTAAGAGATCCCCTAGTAAAAATGTTAAGAGATCCTCTAGAAGAGATACTACTGCATGTTATCATCCATCTGAAGCTAAATTTAATGTTGTTTCTAATTATTTAAATGGTTACAATAAATATACTGAAACTAGTGATTCTGTAATTACTGCTTTAACTTTTGTTAATGGTTGTTCTATTCCAGTTATTAAAGATTTATATAATGAAAATAATAAGGGTTTATTTGTTCCAGCTTGTAATGTTCATGATATTTGTTATGGTTGTCAAGGAGGAAAAGCTAGTTGTGATTCTACTTTCTTAACTAACATGAAATCTATTTGTAAAAATCAAAAGAAAAATAGTTTAGTATGTAGAGCTACTGCTAGTATTTTCTATGCTGCTGTTAGAGTTGGAGCTAATAAAAATTATAATGCCTGTAGTAATAATCGTACTGAAAAGGAATGTGCTTATTGTGGTGCTCCAACTATTCAAAATTATTTATTAAAAACACCATACTACAATGCTTAAGATTGACAAAAAAATATATTTAAATTTAGCAAGATAATTTAAATAAAGTAAAATAAAAAAAAAATATTATAAAATAAATATTTAATATTGTAAAACAAAAAAATATTATAATATTTAATAATCTAATAACATTTATAAACAAATAAAAGAAATATATAAAATAAATATTATTTACTCTCTTTATTTTTTAATTTTTTATTAATTATTTGTTATTTTTAATATTGATGCTTATGTATATTGTTAGAATATTGTTTATGATTTTTAAATTTAATTAAATGTACAATTTTTTATATTTCTGTTTGTGCTATAATGAATAACAACTAAATTAAATTTTTATTTCAATATTCTTTAAACTAATTTCATATTAATTTGAATAACTTCATAATCATATTTTCTATTTAAACTAATTTTATAAAAACTATTAAAAACATCTTTTTTTTTTTTTTTTTTTTTTTTTTTTTTTTTTTTTTTTTTTTTTTTTTTTTTTTTTTTTTTTTATGGCACACAATTTGTACGTCAACTTTATTGAATTTAAATATTAAAATACATGAATCATAAAAAAAACACATAATGAAAAAAAATGATACTAAAAAAAAATAAAAACCAGTAAAATATTATAGATAATAATAGATAATACTGGAGGAAAAAAAGAAGTATAATAATATTTAAAAACAATAAATCCATACAGCCCTTAATTCTAAATATAGAATTAAAGTAAAATTGATCTATCCTATTCCACTAGGGTCGGAAATAGGATCGGCATTTGCCCTACTAGGCTGTCCTACTGTGTTATCAGCATTGACGTTCCTGGAGAGGTTGGTTTTAAATTTATTGAATAATATATGTTGTCTTTTACAGACAACAGGCATGATATCATTCAATAGAGCCGCAGATCGCAACAAGAATGGGGGTTTTGAATAAGTACCAGATTCAGTCTGACACTTAAACAAACATTCCCATTCCTTTTTGTATGGACTATTGTTAATTCTATCACTAAAACCATAATCTCTACCACCAATTAAAAAAATATATATTCTATACCTATTAACTATTTTTTTACTACCTAATATATCTATATTACTTATACTATTATTACTACTTTTATAACCCTTAACAATATTATTTATTCTATTATCCACACTAGGGTTATTACTGGTCCTAACTAAACTATTAAAAAGACTATCTAAAAAATAAAAAAAATTTCTATCTAAATCAGAGAG